>RJWM01039259.1:0-16220 GCA_004363535.1 Dasyprocta punctata | reverse complement strand
GTGTTTGGAATTAAGTCTTCAACACATGGACTTTGGGGGAATATTTCATTTAAAACTATAATATCTATTAATATGTAAGAGTCACAGTAGGAAGTCAGTTCAAAAATAGAAATCCTAGGTTATAAAACACATGAATTTTCAATTTGATAAAATGACATCAGAGAATGATTAAATTTATGCTTCCTCCATGATGCATTTTCCTGTATATCTATATCCTTGCCAATACAGTATTTTGCAGTTTTCTTATATTTACAATTCTTTTGATTGTAAACAGGTTCATCATTTATGGTTTTATGTAATAAATGGCTTTATCCATTTATTACAATTTTATAATGCCAGTTTGATGGTGTATTTTTTTACATCCCTGTGTGGAGTAGGAAAGATACTAATTGACCTTATTAATACAGGCATAACAAAGTAACATAGGTGGGGGTGAGTCATGCACGACATCAATGATCTCTCAAAATTCTGGAATCCGCCACCGTGAGATCAGGATTCCTTCATGTTGGCTGTTCCCCTGATGACTAAAGTTATGGGTTGGATGGAAAATATCCCCTCAAAGCCTTATGAACTTTGGGAAGATGATTGGATCATGAGTGAGCCATACTCTTTAGCGCGTTAATACATTGATGAATTCAGACCTGAATGTTCTGTTGGTGGGTGGGGCCTGGTCAGAACAGGCAGGCCACTCCCTGGAAGTTGGTCCTCAAGAATGTATCTCGGTCTTCAGCTCCTACATTTGCTATTTGCTTCCTGACCACCAGGCCCGTGGCTACTTTTCTCTGCTATACTCTTCCTGCTATGGAGTCATTTGATCATGCCCTGAAAACATGAGACAAAATAAACCTCTCCTTTAAACTGTAGGTGTTTGGCACTATGTCTCAGGGATAAGAAAATGAAAGACAGCCCCATCTGAGCTGCAGATTGCTGGTTTCTAATTGTAACTTCACATAGTGGAAAGTATTAAAATGTGGGTGGCCTCTTATAAGGGCAGCTTCTTTGGATATGGTTTCAGTGTTGTCAACAAAGTTTTCGTGTTTTAAAAGCTTGCTCTTCAGTGTAAAGAGATGGTAAGACCTTTAGCAGGCAGATCCTACCAAGTGAGAGCAGGTTAGTTCATTTAGGGCATACATTTGGGACGGAAGGATATGTCTTGGGTGCCTTAGTTGTGTGCTGCCTTTCTGACATGCGACATGACCACTTTCTCTTGCATATGCTTCCTTAAACCTGATTACATTAGCGATGAGGACTTTAGCTGATGTCAGTGTCCTGCTCTTTTACATCTAGAGCTATAAACTGAATGCTTTTGTTTTTCATATTCAGTCACAAAGCACGATTTATGTTTAGAAGCAAGATGAATATAGAAAGATCCATGAAGGACCAGCTTCTGAGCATCTTAAATACAGATTTCTGTTGTCATATATAGGATCTTACTTGTCTTGCTCATTGTATTTTTTATTTTATCACCTTACGTCACAAAACAAAATATTTATAAATTTCTGAATATTATTTGTCATTGCATAGGGAATATAAATCCATAAGACAAATACTGTCCCATAGTAATTATTTTTGCAAAATTTTTTGTGAGTTCTGATTATATCAGATTTTCTTGATTTGAATCAGAGAAGTATGTTATTTAAACATAAATCAATCCTGTATCTGGTATCACGCTGAGAATAAAATATATATGAAGAACACGTAAGAAAAATTTTAAATATTTTTATTTCATAATATTAAAATCTTTTAAAAATATACATACATTTTTGGCTCAGTGTTCATACATTAGGTATATTAACAAAATAATACTAATGGTTCCATCATGTTTGATAGCAATGTTATATTTATTTTCTTAATTATACAAATACATAAAATGCTTCAAAATTATTAAACCATTAATTTTGAATCACAAATATGCTATGTGAGTACACTATTAACTTACAGTTTGCTATAGTTTAGATCTTAATTGTCCATCAAAGACCTCAGTGTTAAAGGTTTGGTCCTCAGCTTAGTAAAATTGGAAGGTGGTAAAAGCATTTAAAAAGTGAAACTTAATGTGGAGTTTTAGGTCACGGGGACTGAAACTCAAATGGGAATGTGGGACCACTGTCTCTTTCCTTGTAACCAGACCCCACTAAGGTGATCCCCTTGCATACCCATACTCTATACACAATGATGTGCTACCTCACAAATGGGCCAAGGGCCATGGACTGAAGTCTTCATACCCATGAGCCAAAGTGAACCATTTCTCCTAATAATTTGCTCTGCTATTTTAGTCCAGTAATAGAATGCTCCATAAAAATAGTTCTTTCTGAGCCGGGCGTGGTGGCACACGCCTTTAATCCCAGCACTCAGGAGGCTGAGGTAGGTGGAGCGTTGTGAGTTTGAGGCCGGCTTGGGCTACATAGTGCGACCCTGCCTCAAAAAACCAGGGCTGGGAGTTTGGCTCAGTGCCTTAAGCGCCTGCTCTGGCAGGCACGAGGTTGTGAATTCAATGCCCGGTGCCGCAAAAAAAAAAAAAAAAAAAAGTTCTTTCTGGTTTTAGCCTGTAAGTGGATGCTCAAAATGTTGTCTCTATATTTAGTTATATTACTATTTCCTCCATTTTTTCTCGATGGTACAGTTATTTATTTGAAACTTTGTAAGTTATTTGTTGGTATTCTGTTCAGTTTTTTCTCACTTTAATATTTTGTTGATTTTTTTTAATACAGTAAAATCTTGGTTGGAGAGCATAATTCATTCCAGAAACATGCTTGCAATCCAAAGCTCTTGTATTTAAAAACAAATTTCCCCTTAAGACATAATGGAAACACAAATAATTTGTTTCGTAAACTAAAACTATTCATATAAAATGATTACAATTTTGTAATACAATACAAATTAATACAGAAACTATAAAAGATAAAAAAATTTAATAAACTACCATGCACTTACCATTGAAAATCTTCATGACTGTTGTGAGGGTGACAAGAGAGGAGGTTTATTATGCAGGACAACTTTCACTATCATTAACAGAATCACTGCTACCTATGACTTGAAGAAATCCTTTGCTTTTAATTCTAGTTTAACAAGGAACTTATCCAATGACACTTGCTTTTGCCTTCTTTTGAAGATTTTGCAGATCTATTTATTGCCATTAAACAGATTTACTGCTCACACCACAACAACCTTACTCAGATGGTGCTTTTCTACACAATTCTGCAATTTCCCATATTTTACAAGTGAAGGAACTCTCAGACTTTTTCTCATTCTTCTCTGAAGATGAGATTTTCTCCAAAAACTCTTGCTGTTGCAAGACAATCACCTACAATACTGCAGAGAGAGAGAGAGAGAGACAGAGACAGAGACACACAGAGAGAGAGAAGAGGAAAGAGACCCTTAACTCAATTGTGATCATATGAAATTTGGCATTATATATTACTATCCTTGTATTGCAAGGCATCACTCATTTATTAAGCTAAAATTTATTAGAAATGTTTCATCATCTTGCTGAAAACTCACAGAACAAGTTCCTTTTAATCCAAGGTTTTACCGTATATGAAATAATAACATGGTTTGACAAGATACCCCTTATTTGTTTCATTTTATTTCTGAGGTATGATTCACGTATCATCAAATGTCCATTTAAATTTCATACATTTTCCCAACCATAGTGTGTTTTCCATTCGTATCCAATGTTGCATGAATTCAATAACACTTGTTTTTGTCTTTTTACACTTTATTTATAAAATGATACCTTGGTTTATGAATGCTTTTGTTTGCAAACAATTTAGTTCACAAACAAAAGCATTTGGCAAACATGACCACAGTCATCTTTCTCAAGTGGCAAACATGACCACAGCCATCTTTCCTACACAAACACTAACAGGACCATCTTGTCCAAAATTGTGGAAAAATTAATTCATGAACTGAAGTACCACTGTATTTATATTTGTAAATATATTCATATGTATATATATATATATATATACATATGAATATATTTACAAATATATTCATATGAATATATTTACAAATATAAATACGTATATAGGTATTTATGAATCACTTGTGTAAAAGCATCCTGAAAATCAGAGATTTTAGCATTCTTTCAATAACATCTTACTGTGTTACAATCAGATTTTTATTTAATTATTTTTTGGTACCGGGAATCGAACTCACAACCTCGCGCCTGCCAGGCAGGAGCTTAGGCCACTGAGCTAAGTCCCCAGCCCTATTTTTTGAGACAGGGTCTTACTATGCAGTTCAGTCTGGCCTTGAACTCAGTTTGTAGCCCAGGCTGGACTCGAACTCACAAGGATCCTCTTGCCTCAGGCTTCCCAGTGCTGGGATTAAAGGCGTGTGCCACCACACCTGGCTTGTAATCAGATTTAGAAACCAAGCTATATGAAGCCACACACCTTATACAGAGGAAGTCCTACATGGCTCCTTTATGCTGGAATCCTGGTGTGTATACAGTAACACCTTACCGGGGACTTTTCAAAAAGTGCCTGACTGGTATCTTTGCTGCTTTTCTTTCTCCATTCTTTCACCTATTTTTTTTTTTAAATCACAATCCAACCAAAATGATCCACTGAAAATGGAAGTCATATTGTGTCTCTTCTCTGAATCCCTAAAATAGTTTCCCTTATCATTTGGAGTAGAATCCAAAGTACTTAAAGGAGTCAAGGATAATATGTTACATTCTACCTCATTTTTATGATTTCCTTTTATAAACTATCATGATCATTGCTATGTTAGCTGTGCTGGTATCCTTTCTAAGCACAAATCAAGGCCTCCACTGTAAAGTTGCTAGTGTTATTTTAAAACTTATTCTTTCCCTATTTCCTCATGGATATTTTTCCTATTCTCTACCCATTAGTTTATTGTGACTTGTTCTTGGACTATAGTCAGTCCATCATTACTCTGCCCCAGCATTTCGTGTCCCTCATCCCATTTATTTTTCACTGTGTCTTTCATTACTGACTGACAAATGATAAAATATACCCATGATATTTTCCTGTATCTATTACCGGAATTACAGTAAGTAATATGGTGGTTTGGTTGTATCCCAAGGATCACAGCACAGACTGCTTCAACAACGTAAAAAAGTTAATAAAGAACAATAAAATACAGAGAAAATTAGTTTAATTCTCTAACCTGGAAATATAGAGGTACACTAATGAGAGAACATACTATCATCTGTCATTTAATTGATTGTAATTATAATATTGAAATTTCACATTGCCATATTTTCATCTGAACGTATATAGGTATAAATTAATGCAACAAGAATTTAAGAAGAAAAGTAATCTGCATATAAATTAAGTGTATAAAACTATACAAGAAGAATTTCAAAGCTTTGTTTCAAATTTATTGCAGAGGATGTTAATGCTATGTTCTGTTGCTGCGTGTCTAGTTCTAAGCTGCAGACATTCATTACATGAAAAACTTCAGCTAAACATGGAATAATGAGGATCTTTAGGTAAACAGAAACTGTTAAATATTCAAAAGATATTTGTTCTCATCTAATTGAAAGGTAAGGTTGAAAGGAAAGATGTTTAATAGACTCTGAAAAGTATTTGGAATAAAAGCATGTCATGAATTGCATTACAACCATGAAATGCCTATAACTGATTGGTATAAAATTTATTTTCATTCTCACTGACTTATAAAAGGAACTGTAAACACTATTCATATAAAACCTATTCATATAAAACTTTTCTTGTCAGATTTGACTGTTGCTAATATATTGTGAAAGATTTTCTTCTCCTCTCCACTCTTCCTCCTCCTCTTTCATCTTTTTCTTTTAATTAAAACTCATGAAATGGAGTATTAGAGTGTAAAGGAAAACGAAAAACACCTCATTAAAAAAAGGGAAAAAAGAAGAAAAATCTTATCACTAGTTTTATAATATTTTTGGATTCTGCATTAAGTTGTGATATCTGAATTACGCTTTCAAAAATTTATGGCTTGCTAATTTACTTTATGAGGATATGTATTATTATTCAAAAAATGGTTTCACTAGAATGGAAAGGAAATGGTTATTTGGAAACAATTTTGTTATTAGTTATAGGGAAAATTATATACATACAGGCAAAAATAACAATTCAACTATTTATTTACAAAATATACATGTATTCATAAGATGTATTTATTGTATATTAAAATTAAGATAGTGGCCTAAGTACTTAGATTATATGAAATATAAAAAATGCATCATCTGTTCAATATAAGAAAACACAAAAAGTGTGTTAATGTGACAAAACAATAAGATTATCATTTCCAGATTCAAAATGTAAAAATTCTGTGATTGTGGATTTCTTGTGACCTTTACATTGGCCCTCAGTGGTGAATCTCAGTATCGAGAATGTTCAGCAAGGTGACTGCTAAGCTGAAGTTACTGGCAAAAGTATTTTCACCTATTTTTATCTATCGTTTTAGTACAATAAATTTTTATATGAGGCCAGGTATATTTTTCTCTGTCCTGGTCACTGTTTTCAAGTTTTGACTCCAATCATTGTGATAAAATCTCTCGTGGAGAATTTCGTGGTCAGGATCTGAGTAAATGACTGTGATGGTGATGTAAGATACAGAAATATATAGATGACTGATGGTATACAGGACACATATGAATGTTACAGATTTGGGGTTTGGAGAATTAGTCCACTTAAAGTGCAATAAGTTTATCTTAACATAGGAAGTTAGTAGGATTTTCATTGTTGGGAAAAATAATTGACATCTTAAAGGAGGCAAAGTTTATTTTAGCTCATGATTTGAAAGACCTCAATGCTTGAAAGCAGAAGTATCATGACAGAAAGACATGTTTGAGGAAAGCCATGCAAACACTGCATCTGGGAAGCAGAGAGCAGGGTAACAGGCAGATAAGAAAGACTCAGGGACCAGGTGTAGCCCCCAAGGCCATGTCCTCACCATTCACCCAGTCACACTCAAAAGTGTCATTTACTGATCCCCTAGGTTTCTCCCAGGCCAAACAAATTGCCATCACAAGTAGTCATGGCATACCATTGTGATTTCCCTGACATGTTCAGCCTTGCCAGTCTTCATTATAATTTAATTGGCGCTATATCTCAGTCGCCTTAAGTTCATCTGTAAGAGTTGCTATTGCATTAGACCTTGGATAATTCAGCTTGTGCTTTTCTTGGAGGTTACCGTTTCATCAAAGCAGTTCCCATCCTGACTAGTGCCAGCTGCCATTCAGAGCTGGAAAAAGACCAAAGACACTGGGCCTCTTATTTTGTAGTGTTTCCATATACAATTTTCATATACACATCTTTCCATAGGCAAAAGTGAAGTTTCCACGTACAGCTCATGCCTTTACTTTAGAGATCAGAAGAGGTGGTGCCTAAGACTGAAATTCTGAGTTCAAATTATTTTGAAAAAATATCTCTGCCTACCCAAGCTCTTACACCATTACTATGCACAGAAGTAGTGGCACAGGTTTCAGGGAGGTTAAACAAATCTTGGTCATATAGGAAACAGCGTGATCCCGCATGTACTTAAGGTTCTTCATAAAAGAGGAAGGAATCACAGATGTGAAGCAAAGATGTGGGGCACTGTCTACAACGCCACATTGCAGCCTTGTAATAAAGGGATAAAAATAGTTTGCAATTCAAACTCGGCTTTGAAAACTTTATGAAGGTATTATCAAAGTAGAAAGATAGAATGCACTTTATTCTACAATCTGTTACTTCAATTTATAATTTTTAAGTCTTTAGACATATGGTATGTGGGCTGCCATGCCCATCCAAAATTCTTGCAAGTGTTACAGCTCAGCCTGCCTTAGACCTTTATTTCTTTATATAAAAAAGGAAAGTGTAATAGCAAGATAATATTTTTAAACTAATGGCAAAACTTTGAATAAAGTAATGCATAATTTTCAAACAATTCTCTTTTTCTAAAAATTACTGAGCAAATTAGTTGTTTAAAATTTGGAAAACATTGCAAACAAAATAAATGATGCTCAAGAAAAAGCAGATTGAAATATATCAATGGAATATTAAAATATTTAGGTAGCATAATTATTAGCAACAATATTTTTATTGCACAGATACTTTGTGGAAGTAGTGTTGGATACAGTTGGATTTTGATATAAAAACAATATTTATATCTGTTGTTCACAAGTTAGACTATATTCTAACAGTTTGGTTGAACAAGTACAGGGAAATAAATCAATTACTTATTCCTCTAGATTGTATATTTTGTAATATTTATTAGCTACTTAATCTAATTTTACTAATTTATCCTATTAGTATTTAATATACACAAAATGATAATTATGATTATATATTCTTGCAAATATTTAATTATGCAATATAGTAATTACTAATCCAATAATTATCATAACTTTTCCTGAAGATGCTGGAAAATGTCATCATCTTAGTAAGTACTTTTTTGTCTGTTGATCAGTTTTCTTAAAAAGTTAAAAATGTCCCTTTCTCTTTAATACAGTTTATAATCTTATAATTTGTAATAAATGATAATAAAATGAAAATGAGTGTAAACAGAAGAGTGATTAATGTAATGAGACAAATATAACCTGAGGAACCACAGAGAACTTTAAAAAGGACATGCACTAAAATTGTTTAGAAGAATTTTGCACAAATGAAAGCAAAACTTTTTTCTATCACAGAAGAAAACAAAAACTAATGGTTTAATTGCTGAATATTTTAAAATATTTATTGTCTCGATTTAAAAATGAATGAATAATGCAATAGATTTAGCTAAATAATGAACCGATGCTTATACATAATGAAAAATAATAAGCATAAGAATGTTGGAATATGGTTTATATTCAATTATCATGATTTCCACAGAAACAAGAGAATAAGAATGTTGTGAGAAACCAAGAAAATCTTAGAATATATCATCGATAAATATAAATTTTAATCCAGCTTACTATTTTTATAACTTTCATTTTCATGTATGTCTTTTGTAATTGCTATTGATAGCTCTGGCAGTCTTATATTGATTAGAGTAGATAACAATAGATATTTTTACCTTGATTCAGATTGGAGGATAAAAAATTGTTATTTCTTCCAAGTGATTTTTTTTGTCAGCTGTGAGTATATTATAAATGGCTTTTATTTCCAGGAATTTTCATTATATGTCAAATGCAGTAAGAATTCATGTCAAAAAATGTTGAACTTTTTGAACTTTTTTTCCACTTCTTTTGATAAAATTGTGTGCTTTGGTTTTCAGTCTTTTGATGTCATGTATCAGATGAATTGATTTGGATCTATTGAAATAAATGTACATGTCACAGATGAGTCTCCAACTTCACTATGTTATATAGTCTTTGTAACACATTGTTAATTTTGACTTGCTAATATTTTGTGGAACATTTTTGTATCAATGTTTACCAAAGGTATTTTTCATCAATCTTCTTTTTCTGTGATAACTTTGTCCAGCTTTGATATCAGGCTGATGCTAACCTTCTAAAGATTATTAGAAGTATTATTTCTGGCTCTTTTTCTTATAAGTGTTTAAAAAGTATTTAAAGAAATATATTCATCTTTGAAAACTTGGCACTATTCAACCATTAACATTTCTTGTCCTCAGTTTTTTGGGATGTATGATTATTTTAATTAGTGTTTGCATGTCTGTATTTTTTTTCAGTATTTCTATTTTTTCTGAATCAAACTTGGTAAGTTGCATTTTTCTAGAAATTCATGATTTTCCTCTATGTTACAATATTTTGACATGTATTTTTTCATAATGGTCTCTTATCCTTCTTACTTTCTGAGGCATCAGTTATAATGTTTCCAGTGTTATATCTTGCACTTGACTCTTTTTCTCTTGCAAGTTATTGTTTCATTAGTTTAGGTAAAAGTTTGTCAATTTATATTTTTCAAAACATCAGTTTAATTTTATCATTTTTTATCTTTTCCATTCTTTATTTTCTTTATTTCAGTTGTGCATTATTATTGACTTTATGCTAATTTGAGTTTAGCTTGCTCTTTATATTCTAGTTCTTCGAAGGATATTGGCTGTTTATTTGGGAACTCCCAAAAGTCAATTTAAGAAAGTTCTATTTCAAATGAAGACAAGCAAGCAAACTGTCAAAAAACTAAATAGATTGTACTATATGCAATGATACATGTTTAGTGAGATTGAAAGAAAGAAAAAGTAATATCTGAAAATATTTATAAAAAAAGAAAACCAATACACTTGTTGAATGCTTTAAGAGAAAAATAAACCTCTGTAAACCTTGAACTCTACAAGTTCATTAAACTAGTTTCCAAATATAATGATAAATTTATTTAATAAAATCATTTCCAAATGGGTAAGGACTCACAATTTGTGTATGTGTATGTATATATATATATGTGTGTGTGTGTATATATATATATATATATATATATACAATTCTTGAGTATCACATGTTTGTCATGAGTAAAATGAATTCAGATAAAAAGATATGTATAAACCAATGTAAGGGATGGCAAACATACCAGCTCTGTAGTAAATCCTCAATGTATTTGATACCATTAAAATTATTGAGAGTTAGGACTTTATTTGTAAAATTCAAGTAAAATAATTTAATATGAATTTGTGTTATATGACTTTTTCAGTTGGTGTTGGGTATAAGAAACTTGTAAATGGATTTAGAACAACAGGTGGGAAAAGATAATCAAAGCTTCAGAATGAACTAATTGTCCCAAAATGCAAAAATAAACAAAAATATTTTATAAAAAATATGAAAGATGGAAGCAGAAGGCATTTGCTTTTCACATTTAAAGCATTTTGAGCAGCAAAAGTTTCGAATTGTAGGTTTTTATTTTTTTAAGGCTTTATTGATTTTAATGAGTTTTCAGTCAATCCAAAAAGTATGAATCATTTACTTTACTGCATTTTAATAATGGTCCTGCAGAAGGAACAAATGAGGGGTGGGAGGACAGAGGGAGACACAGAGAGACAGAGACAGAGATAAAGAAGAAAGAAAACCTAATCAATTGAATTATGGAGGATGAAAGGCAAATGTGATTTAAATAGTACATAAATTTAATCCCAAAATTTCAATCTCTTCACTTCCCCAGTCACACTTTCTGTATGGTCCTCTACATTCAATGCTTCATAGTCATTCATTAGCACTCCTACAGATACCTGTATTTTTACAAGAATATAAAGTGAAATTGCCAACTCTGCGTTTTAAAATCCACACTTTTAAAACAACTCTTTTCGCAAGTGAAAATGAATTTTGCAATATGAAATGCAAATGATTAGCTTGGAGAGATAAGTATACCACCCTTAACTATTATAAATATTTTTTCTAGTAAAGAAATAATACTTGAAGCAGAGATGAGAACTAAAGAGTGGTCTATTATTCTGGTTTAAAACTTAGTTAAACGTTTAAAAGGAATTACAAAGATTTCATGAGGTTTTCTAGCGCAGGACACGCAGTTTGTTTGGACCATGTTTTTGAGTGAAGTGTGCTGGTGACAAGGCTTAAACAGCAATTTTTCAAACATTTCAGTGACATAATGGCAAATGCAGTGATTTTCACGGAGAAGGCAGGACGCTGCAGCCAGGGAAAATGATGAGTGACACACCTGTTTTACTTGTGAAGTCAAAGAGCAAATACAGTATTCTTAAATGAAAGTCAGCAGTGAGCATCAGAGGCATACATGGGCAAGGGAGCACACAGGGCTGTGGATTGCGCACGGTTCCACAGAAGTCTGTTAGGAGAAGGAGATAATCGGAAAGCAGAGGGTTCATCTTCCTTCAAGGACAAAAATATGTGACCTACCACACGTTACCTCATTATGCAATTAGATCAATTTCAAAAAATAATCTGAAGAAAAGTGGTAAAGTCGAATTAGTCTTTTTCTTTTTTCCTTTTTTTTATTTAAGAGAAAAAAGGCACATAATAGACAAAAAGCAAAAGAAAAACAAATGACTAGAGCAAATGCACAACAGTAACATTATAGGTTTACAAAACAGGATGATAGAAACTTGACAATCATTGCAATATTGCGCATCACTACCTTCAAAATGATTGTTTACATTAACAGATATAGACAAGTAAAATTGATCTAATCACATGAGTATTACCGTTCTTTCTCAATAACTAATGCATTCAGCAGTATGGTCCTTTTAGTTATCTTACATATACATATACACAGATTTATAACTTTTTCCTTTTCCATTCCTTCTTTCCCCCTTTTCCCTTCCCAATTACTTTTGCTCTTTGAGCAGTTCTTTACCCTTACAAAGTACTTATTGTAGATTTTGGATCATATATACTTTTTCAGTTTCTTACACTAAAGAGACAATACGACATTTACACATGTGGGTTTGATTTATCTCACTTATGAGTATGGTCTCAAGTCATGTCCATTTACTTAAAAGAGTCTCAATGCAATCTTTCTTTATAGCTGAGTACTACTCCATTGTATAAAAATACCACACATATTTATGCATTCCTTGACTGATGGGCACTTGGGTTGTTTCCAAGGCTGGCTATTACAAATTGGGTTGCAATGAACATGGTTGCAGAAATATCACTGTGCTGTGATGTTTTCAGTTCTTCTGGGAAAATGCCCAGAAGTGGAATAGCTGGGTTGAATAGGATTTCTAATCCCAGCTTCTTGAGGAATCTCCACACTGATTTCCACAGGGGTTGCACCAGTCTACACTCCCATCAACAGTGGAGAAGAGTTCCTTTATCCCCACAGCCCCTCCAGCATTTGTTGCGGGTTGATTTTTTAATCTTGGCCATTCTTTCTGGAGTGAGATTGAATCTCAATGTTGTTTTAATTTGCATTTCCCGAATGACCATTGATGTTGAACATTTTTTCATATATTTATTTGCCATTTGTATTTCTTTCTCTGAGAAGTGTGTATTCATCTCAGATGCCCATTTTTGGATTGAGTCCTTGAATTTTAGGAATCTGATTTCTTTTAATTTTTTTATATGTTTTAGATAGAAGTCCTTTGTCTGATGGACAGTTGGCTAAGATATTTTCCCAGTTTGTGGGGTTTTTTTTCACTCTGTTGGAGATTTCCTTTGACATGCAAAAACCTTTTAGTAAGATGAGATCCCAGTTGTTGATTCTGGGAAGTGTTTCCCATGCAATTTGATTTTTGTTCATGAACTCTCTGCCTACTCCTATGTCATCAAGATTTTTACCTACTTTTTCTTCTAGTAGGTTTAGTGTCTCTGTTTTAATATTCAGATCTTTGATCCATTTTGACTTTATTTTAATGTATGGTCATAGACATGGATCTAGTTTTAGTTTACAGCATATAGAAAGCCAGTTTTTCCAGCACCATTTGTTAAAGAGGCTGTCTTTCTTCCGACGTACATGTTTGGCCCCTTTGTCAAAGTTGAGTTGGCTAAGTGTGTTTGTAGTTGTGGCTGTATCTTCTAATCTATTCCATTGATCTTCAGGTCTGTTTTGATTCCAGTATCATGTTCATTTTATCGCCATGACTTTGTAGTATAGTTTCAAGTTGGGGATTGTGATGCCTCCTGCCTTCCCTTTGTTGTCCAGAATTGCCTTTGCTATTCTAGGTCTTTTCTGGTTCCAGATGAATTTCAGGAATGCTTTCTCTAGCTCTGTGAGGTAGGCAAGTGGTATTTTGATTGGGATTACATTAAATCTGTATAATAATTTTGGGAGAATGGCCATTTTCATGGTATTTATTCTTCCTATACATGAATAGGGAATACCTTTCCTCTTTTGGAAATCTTCTTTGATTTACTTCTTCAGAGTAATGTAATTTTCATTGTATAGATCTTCTACTTCCTTTGTTAGATTTATTCCTAAGTATTTCATTTCTTCTGGACGTTATAGTGAAGGATGTGGTTTCCCTTATTTCTCTGTCAGTGAATTTGTTGTTTGTGTACAGGAATGCTATTGATTTTTGAGTGTTCACCTTGTATCCAGCAACATTACTGAAATTGGTCATTACTTTTAGAAGTCTTTTAATGGATTTTTGGAGGTCTTCTATGTAGAGTACCATATAATCTGCAAATAATGATAATTTCACTTCTTCCTTTCCTATCCTTATCACTTTTATTTCTTTCTCTTGTCTAATTGCTCTGGCTAATATTTTCAGAACTATACTGAATAGGAGAGGTGATAATGGACATCCTTGTCTTTTTCCTGATTTTATATTGAAAGTTTTCAGTATTTGTCCATTTAGTAAGATGTTGGCTGTTGGTTTATGATATATGGCTTTTATCAGATTGAGGAAGAGACCATCTATTCCAATTTTTTGTAGGGCTTTATCATGAATGGGTGTTGGATTTTGTGAAAAGCTTTTTCTGCATCTATTGAGATGATCATGTGGTTCTTATCCTTGGTCCTGTTGATATGGTGTATTACATTTATTGATTTGAGTATGTTGAACCATCCCTGCATTCCTCGGATGAATCCCACTTGATCATGGTGTATAATCTTTCTGATAACTTTCTGTATTCTATTTGTCAGCATTTTATTGAGGATTTTTGCGTCTATGTTCATTATGGAGATTGGCCTGTAATTTTCTTTTTTGTTTGGGTCTTTCTCTGGTTTTGGTATTAGGGTAATACTTGTTTCCAGGAATGAGTTAGGGAGACTTACTTCCCTTTCAATTTCATTGAAGAGTTTGAGGAGTGTTGGCATTAAGTCTTGCCTAAATTTCTTGTAGAATTCAGCAGTGAATCCATCAGGGCCTGGGTTTTTCTTTGTTGGTAGGGTCTTAATTACATTTTCAATTTCATTAGCTGAAATTGAGTTATTCAGCAGCTTTACATCTTCTTGATTCAGCTTTGGTAATTCATAGGTTTCTAGGAATCTGTCCATTTCATTTGTGTTATTGAATCTATGTGAGTAAAGGTTTTTGAAGTAGGTGTTGATGATCTTCTATATTTCCACAGGGTCTGTAGTGATTTCGCCCTTTTCATTTCTTATTGCATGAATGTGAGTTTTTTCTTTCCTCTTTTTGATAAGGTTGGCTAGAGGTTTATCAATGCTTTTTTTACTCTTTCAAAGAACCAACTCTTTGATTCATTAATTCTTTGTATTGTTTTCTTAGTTTCAATTGCATTAATTTCTGCTCTTATCTTGATAATTTCCTTCCTTTTTTGGGCTTTGAACATGACGTGCTCTTCTTTTTCTAGAAGTTGGAGGTGTAGCATGAGGTTGTTTATGTGTGTTCTTTCCATTTTTCTGATGTGGGAGTTTAGTGCTATAAATTTCCCTTTGAGGACTGCTTTCATTGTGTCCCACAGGTTCTGGTAGTTTGTATTTGCAATTTCATTCAATTGTAGATCTTGTTTAATTTCTTCTTTAACTTCTGTGACCCATTGGTTATTTAGGCGAGTATTATTTAATTTCCATGTGTTTATGGGGTTCTTGCAGGTTTTATTTTTTTTGTCATTCGTTTATAATTTTACTGTGCTATGGTCAGATAATATGCATGGAATTATTTCAGTTCCTTTGCATTTACTTAAGCATGTTTTGTGGACCAATATATGATCTATTTTAGAGAATGACCCATGTGCAGCTGAGAAGAATGTGTATTCTGATGTTGATGGGTGGAATACTTGGTACACATCTACTAGGTCCATTTGTTCATAAGTTTGATTCAGTTCTGTTATTTCTTTGCTGATTTTTTGTTTGGTTGATCTGTATATCTGTAACAGTGGGGTATTAAGGTCCCCTGTTATAACTGTATCATTGTTTATTTGGTTTTTCATGTCTTTTAAGAATTGTCTTACATAGTTGGGTGCTCCCATATTTGGTGCATATATATTTATGATTGTAATCTCTTCCTCTTGAAGTTTTCCTCTAACAAGTATGTAGTGACCTTCTTTATTTCCTCTGATCATTTTTGGTTTGAAGTTCACATTGTCTGCAAACATAATAGCTACCCCTGCTTTTTTCTGGATTCCTGTTGCAAATGTGTTTCTTGTACACAGCATATTTTTGGGCTTTGTTTCTTAACCAACTCTGCTAGTCTGTTTCTTTTTATTGGTGAGTTGAGACCATTTACATTGATTGATATAACTGATATGCAATGACTCATCCCTGTCATGATATCTTTCTGTTGTTGGTCTTCAACATTTTTTGTTTAATTATTTGCCCTGCTTAGTGGTTTCCTTTTGCTGTTGTTCTTAAGAGTGTAGCTACCTTTGTCTCTTTCTAGAGTGTCTTTCAGTACTCTTTGTAGTGTTGGTTTGGTGACCATAAATTTCTTCTGTTGTTCTTTGTCAAGGAATAATCTTATTTCTC
>RJWM01039258.1:0-16216 GCA_004363535.1 Dasyprocta punctata | reverse complement strand
TCAGGATACAGCCCAGGGGAAATGCCCTGGATTCAATTTCTCATTACAAAAACAACAAAAAACAAAACAAAACCTAATCATAAACCCCAATTTACGCACTTCGGGAACTGGCTACCTGGATACCAACTGCACTCCAGCTGTTAGGACATTACTAGAGGAAAATCTGCCCTTTACTTTCTTCAGGGTCTCACCCAGGAAGGTGGGCCCCGGGAGGAGTCCATGTACACTGCTCCCCTCCCAAGTGCGGAGATAAAGACACCACGCCCTCACCCTGGGAGGGATAATTTCACCCTAAATTGGAAGGCAGTACTAAGCGGAGCCCTGGAGAACACTGTGCAAGCGCAGAAGGCGGGGCGGGGAGAGGATACCACGCATGCGCGCCTCTCATAGTTTGCGCCTTTCTTCCTCTAGCTGGGATAGGGTGGGGCCTAACTTTCCTCCTCTAGCCCTGCCCTTTGCGTTGCCATGGGGACCCAGCGGCCACAGCTGTGCTTCGGCGGTTCCGCGGGCCTGGTCGCCTCCTACGGACGTTGTGGCGGCGACAGTGGAAGACTATGGAGCATTCAAGAACCAACATCCACACGACTGGGAAGCGGCCGAGCCTGGGCCGCTGCAAGCATTTCTTTTGGCTGGGCGTCGTCTTCGACACGGTGGGCGTGGCGGTGCTGTTCACTGGCGTCTTCGCGGACCTGCTCTTCTACGACATGCTGCTGTACCTGGGTTCCATCATCATCTTCTTCAGCCTGCTCTGGTGGATCTCCTGGTACACCGGCAACATCGAGCTGCTTCCCGAAGAGTCCACCAAGAGGAGCCTCCAGACGCCCGCAGCCCCCACGGCCGAAGCTCTGAAGCGGAGCGTCAGCCACCGCTTCTCCTGGACCATCCGGAACATCTCCAACACCTTCCTGCTCCCGCATCGGCACATACGGTCTCTTAAGAGGAGGGGTATTCTGAGCATGACCGTGGCGGGCCGGGAAGACGAGAGCAAGGACAAAGACGGAAGGGAAAACATCAAGGACGTTGGCGACCCTCAAGACATCTGCAAAGAGAATCTGGGCCCAGAGCTTGAAAATGGCAACAGTCCAGAGGCCGTCGGCTCCTCAGGCCCTGAAGCTGGTGGTGGAGTGAGCCTTCTAGTGCGGCCTGTGTTCCCTCCATCCCCTCCGGACCGGCCCCTGCCTTCTGCTGTCCTGGCCTCAGAGAGTCCTTCTGTCTCCTCGGTCTCTGCTCAGCCTCCTTTCACTACTTCTGGGAGCCAGCCTGTCGGCCCTGTGGCCTCTGAGAACCAGCCTCCAGTTATCCTTTCTTTGACGAGCGATCCTGTAACGCCCATGACCTTTCAGAGCCCGCTGGTGATGGCCGTGGCTCCTCAGAGCCCCTTCCAGGTTCATGTGGCCTCTGAAAGCCAACCCCAGAATCTTCCTTGGGCTTTTCAAACACAGCCTTCAACTGTTCAGGCATCTGAAAGCCAGGCGATGGCCACCCAGGACCCAGTGATGCCTTTTCAGGCTATGGATTCACAGGTCTCACAGGCTGGCCAGGACTTTCCTCTCCTGCTTCCCACTCAGCAGACCTCCCACAACACCTGTTTAGCCCAGGAGATTTCTCGAAGTCGGTCTTCAAGCGACCTGGAGGTTCCTCCGATGCTGATTGCGCAGGCTTTTGAGGCTCCACCACTACCCAGCCAGAAACTGTCTCGGGAGTTGCCGGAAGCTTCAGCTTCAGCGCCTGAGATCCAGCAGTCCATCCGCTCTGACAGCTCCCCAGGCACTGGGGTGGTGAAGAAGAGTCACTCTCTCTAGTAGGGATCAGACCTCAGCCATTTGCCTGGTTGTCCAGGTCTCTGCCAAGTAAGTGCCTTTGGAGAAAAAGTCAACTACATTACCTTTTCATTGTTTCAGGTCTGTGCTTCGGTGGCTTCCTGAATTTCTCCTGTCCAGAAAATAAATAAATAAATAAGAAAGAAAAAGGTAAGTGGAAACAAAATAGCTTTGGTCTGCAGGGATTAGCTGTTTGGAATGCTGTTAAGTTTATAAAACTTGTTCTGAGTCGATCAAGGCTAAGATTTTGCCTACTCTGCCAGAGACAGAGAGAGGAATAATTGCATCATTTTGGGGAGTATAATATCTGAAGTGGGTGGGAAATTTGGCTTCTGCAAGGTTTTGGGAACAAGACAACTCCAAGTGGTACAGAGCCACAGCATTAAATGACACCTTAAGATGGGAAAGGTATTCCTTTTTCAGTCTTCTTTATTTTATCTGGGGTGGGGGGTTCCATAGTTTGGAGTAATGATCTTTAATACATTTCTCATTCTTCAGTGGGCAAAAAGTGCACTCAGCTAGAATTTAATAATATTCATGTTCACAAATTTATTATAGTGGATTTACTTCTACTTAATACAAGTGATACTGGTTTTTTGATTAAACTGTCATAATTGCTTTTTGGAAATACATTTAAGTGAAAATATTTTATACGAATTAATTTATAGGTAACAGTTAATTTAATTGATTCTCAAGTTTGGAAAACATTTAACTATACATATTGTTACATGGCCTTTCTACTAAACTACAAAATGCTTGTGCTATCCTATTCTGTGAATTTATGGGTAAGGCTGCTGAAGATGAATTCCACTTATGTCTCCAGCTGAAAATGGTCTTGTGAAGGTCAGAATTGGTGACCCTGCTTCTGCATCAATTTTCTTTCTCTAGCCCTGTTCCAAAAGTTAACTGCTCTGGAGTATAGGGCATAGTAGTATGCTGTGCTTCTTGTTTAAACTGTAACAACATACTATCCAGGGAGATGTTCATCTTTATTTCGTAATTGTTGGTTTCATTACAATAAGGGAGAACATTGATAAGGTGGAAGTCAAACTCATTATTTCCTTACAATTTTCTTCCACTCTCTTTTAAGAGAATGTATATGCTTTTTCTGTCAAAGCATAAATGCATATACTCTGTAGATAATCTTTAGAAACAAAGTGTTTTGGTTGTTTTGATTTCATATAGTTTGAACGCTTGGATTTGTTGTTGTTGTTGTTGTTCCCAAGTTCTATTCAAGAACTTATGCAAAGTATTATAGATAAATAAGTTTTAAGTCTGAGAGTCTGGAATTGAACACTTGAATTCTAACACGAAAAGCATTCAGCTAGTTAGTGCTTTTTCTATTTTGAAAAATAGAGAATGTTCAGAGGAGGCATAGCTTAGGGGCTTACCTAGCCTGCTCAAAACTTTGGGTTCAATTACCAGCACAAAAAATAAAAGGAGTAAAACACCAACAAACCCAAATTCCAGAAGGAAAGAACTTAGTGTTCTTGTTAGATGTCACACACCCACTCCCTTAACTTTACTCTTACTTTGGTTAATTTATATGATTGAAATAATTCTCCATGCAATTCTTAGAGACTGGAACACTTACTAAGTGCCAGGAATAAGGTTAACATGACTAAAGGAAAAAAGATACATATCTTGCCATCAGAAAGTGTTGTAGTCTTTATTCTCTAAAGGAATAACTAAAGAGGAGAGAATTTTTGCCAAGTAGATTCTTTAACAGAGCAGCAGAAGAATTTTCTTTTTGCCAGGAAGAGCCACAAAGTGCTCTTCACATAATTCTTAGCAAATGCCAGGTATTATACTAGATTATATTAGGCATTCCCTGGTAGGGACTCAGCGCCAAATATGAAGTCCCTGCATTCCTCGCACTCACTGTCTATCAGGGCAGACAGACACAGGAATGACTACCACACTGTGGTACTGTACTTTAGGTTTTGGAATACAAGTAAAGGATGTTTGATTTGGATCCTAAAGTAGGTGCTCACTGGGTGAAGAAGATGGGGAATAACATTCCGTGTGAAGGGAAAAGCACCGATGGAACAGTATAACAGTCTATAGTGGTGTTTGCAAGCCTTTTAGAGACCAGGTGCCCAAACTACAACCCAGAATCACTTACTCATTGCAAAGTGCCAACACTGCAATTAAACCTGCGTGCTGTGATGCTGGGATGACTTGGCTCACAGACTGACAGAGAGGGCTCTTCGTGTCCACTGTGGCATTCTTGCCATAAGCTCACCACCACTGATCTATAGCCTGTGGCTTCTTGAGAACACATCTGGGAAGGAATAGCCTGATGCTAGTCACAGGTGATTGAGACTTGGAGGTTCGAGAGGGAAAGGAATGTGGAGTGTCTGTGCTGAATTCAGGGAGTTAAATAGGGCTAGATGGTGAAAGATCTTTCCAGGGAGTACTAGTAATCCTATAAGCATTTGGGAAGCCTTTGAAGGTTTCTAAGCAGACTTGTGTTGTATTCATAGTTTCCAGTTCTACCTGTATAAAATAATGGCAGTAGGCCACAAATGGCAATTAATTGCTAAGGTCTCTCTCATTAAGTAATAAGCTGGAAATGGACCTCTTAGATGTTAGCAACAGTTCCTAAACAAAATGTAGGCTTCATGGGCACTTATGTTGCAAAATACTTTCAAGTGTTTTTTTTTCCTAGTATAACTTTTTTATCTATAAAGATGGCATATAGAGTAAACGCAAAGCACTGTAACACATTTATCTATGTTAGTGGTAAATGCCTATCTAAAACAAGAGTCCATTTTTTTTTCTATAAGGGACATGACAGTAAATATCTCAGGCTTTGTGGGTCAAGAGGCAAAATTGAGGTTTGTCTTAGTTACTTTCTACTTGTTGCCGAGACAAAATACCTGATGCCCAAAATTAGGGAAAAAAAGGTTTATTCTTACAGTTTCTCTGGAGTTTCAGTCCATACTTAGCTGGCTCCAAAGCAGCCTGGCATGGCGGGGCTACCGTTCATGGCAGCTGCAAGCAGCAAGCATGCTGGCGAGAGAGAGCAGAAACAAGGAAGGGGAAGACCTGCCTCCTTCACACTGTACTTCAGCTCCACCCCTGGGCAGGAGCAGCACTCACACTGCCAATCCCGGTGCTAGACAACAAACCGAACATAAGCAAGCGTCAGGCTTAGCCCCATCAAAAGTATATGAGGACTTGGGGGCCCATAGCATACCCAATACATTCCACCCCTGGACCCCCAAGGACTCATGTACATTCTTAATACAAAAGACATTTAGTCCATCTCTAAGAGTTGCCAAAGTCCTAACAGTTTCAGCATTGCTCAGAAGTCCAAGTCCCAAATCTCCTTCGAGATCTATGGCAAACTCTTATCTGTAGCCCTCTGTATAAACGAAAATGAGATTAAACACTTCCAACATATAAAGGCACAAGATAAACATTACCATTCCAAAAGTTACAAACGGGAATACAAAGCATTGGAACCAAAGCAAGCCCAAAATCCAGCAGGGCAAACATTAAATGCTGGAGTTCTCTGCTCAGCATTTGAAGCAATCTGGTTGCAAGCTCCAAAAGACTTGAGCGATTCCACCCCTGCGGCACTTTCAGGGGTCTTAACTTCCATAACTTTCCTTAGATGATCCATGTTCCTTGGCTTCACCCTTACATGTTTACACATTGTTCTCTGCAGGCGAGGCAGAAGCTGCGTTAGCCTTTTCTTGTACTTAAAACCAGCACTACGTGGATGCGACCAAGGTCTGCTGCCAGCTGGAGCAGTAGCCAGGCTTTCCTCTCTCTTGGCTGTAGGGGTCGACTGCCTGGATCGCTGAGCTCTCTGAACCTGATTGTGAGGAACAGCTTCTCTATGCTGCCGCCATTCTGTAATCTGGCATGGTCACCTCCATTTTGGGACATGGTGCGGCCGTGACCCTTTTAAAACCTCTTGTGGCCTCTGTCGCCACTCCAGGACAAGGCACTCTGGCTTTTTGTCACCACTCTGGGACAGGGCACTCTGCGGCTTTTTCCTCCAAGCAAACTCTTTCATCTTTGTCTGCTTCAGGCTGTAAAGGGTGGTGGCCCGCTGCTTCCCGGGATGCCCCCAGGCCATCTTTTTTATTTCTTTGTTCCTTCTCAGCAATCAAAGTCTCAGCTCCATCTTTACAGTCCACAGCTTCCTGGCCAAACTCACATTTAAATCATCATGCCAGGCTCCTTGCTCTTGATTCCCAACATAAATCTGGCTGAATGCCCCCAATAATAGCCAGGCCACTGCTAAAACAGTCTGCTGCCTGGAGATTTCCTCTGCCAGATTAATCAGTTCATCGGCCTTAATCTCAGTCTCAGGCAAAGTCTCTGGGCACTGGCAGAACGCAGATAAACTTTCTGCCAAGCCATAACATACATCGTGTGGAGTCCAACACCCAATTCACTCCTTCTTCCCAGCAGAATCCTCCCGAGCCTGGTCTTTACTGGCAGGCTTTCTATCAGCCTTCTGGTCTCCTGGGCTCTGACCAGAATATCCCATGCAGAACAGCCTAAACTTTTGCAGCTCTAGGTGTGTAGGCAACATCTCCGAACCTTTCCAAACTCTTTCTACAAGCCATTTCCAAAGGCTCTCGAACCACATGGTCAGGAATAGTCACAGCAACGACCCCACTCCTCTGGTGCCAAATTCTTAGTTACTTTTCACTCCCCGAGACAAAATACCTGACGCCCAAAATTAGGGAAGGAAAGGTTTATTTCTTACAGTTTCTTGGGAGTTTCAGTCCATACTTAGCTGGCTCCAAGGCAGCCTGGTGTGGCAGGGCTACCATTCATGGCAGTGTGCTGGTGAGAGAGAGCAGAAACAAGGAAGGGGAAGACCCGCCTCCTTTACACTGTACGTCGGCTCCACCCCTGGGCAGGAGCAGCACTCACATTGCCAATCCCAGTGCTAGACAATGAACCGAACACAAGCAAGTGCCAGACTTAGCCCCATCAAAAGTATATGAGGACTTGGGGGGACATAGCATATCCAATACAAGGATATTATGTGACTACTTACAGAACAAAAGAGAAAACCTTATTTGCTTGGAGTGGGCTGTAACAGTTTCTTTGACTGCAGTTGTATCATCTGTAGTCATTCATCTGACCAAAGCAACTGGCTCAAAGGAAAGGAGACAGAGAGAAGCAGACCTCCACCAACACTTTCACAGGGCCCCACTCACACCCAGAGTACCTAGTTGTTTCACCTTGGTTTGCTGGCCTAAGAAGAGGTGATTTATTGAGCCTCTGACTCCCAGATCGAGAGTACACCTTGCAGTGCCTAGCATTTGTCAACAGGGTCCCCAGTGTACATGATGCCCAGGTCCTGGGAAGGCCACTGGCCAGGGGGGAAGGCCTTAGGAGTGCTGGGCTTGGAACTTGCACCTCAAATTGGTCTCTAAGGCTCATATTGAGAGTATGCAGCACTACAAAATGTTGGGGTGGGGAGGGATGCTCCAGGTAGAAGCCCAGAAAGTCGCTAAGCATCCTTACAATGCACAGGACAACGCCCACAATACAGAATACTATTGACCTACAGTGTCCATGATGTGAGGTTGAGAAACTCTGATCTACAATGATCATAAAAGAAATTGCTCTAAGTCAGATGTGGTGGCACACGTCTGCAGTTCCAGCACTCAAGAGGCTGATACAGGAGGATCACAAATTCAAATCTAGCCTGGGCCACTTGGTGACTTAGTGAGACCCTATCTCAAAAGTAAAGAAGGGTTGGGGAGGTAGCTCTGTGAAGGCTCAGAGTGCAGCCCCCCTACTATCAAAAACTTAAGTAAGAAAAAAATCTTAGTTTGACCCTCCAGTGACTGTACCTCTTAGCAATGGTGCCCTCCCCCATAGATGATAATTTTATTTATCTTTGTTTTATTCATTTTTTGTCCTCAATTTTTATAAACTTTGTGAATCAACACACATACATGAGGCAGTAATGACTATCAGATATTTATAATATACTGTGCATGGTACTACATGATTTATAGGCATTTGTCGCAACAGTCAGAGTTGGGCACCTCAAGGACAATTCGATATTGAAAAATTTAAGTAACTTTTCCAAAGTCACACAAATACAGGAGCTAGAATAGATGTATAATTGAAGTGCATTATAAGGTATAGATAAGATTTCCTTTCAAATTGAAATGACTAATGAGCCTTCTCAAGCTTGTTAATTATAATTTAAGCTATAATATTTTGTGTCAATCACTTCTCTATTTAAAATTTTACTGACAGAGAAAATGAAAATCAGCAACTCCTCAATTTTTCGTTCCATTCTAGACTATCATATTTATAAATATCATCTCAAATAAAAATTGCCTTTTTCTTTTCAGAACCCACAGTATTTCTACAGATTTAACTGCCAACTTTATAAAAGCACAAATATTTAGTCATGTTTTGGAAACTTCTTTCTGGAGTCCTGATCGAACTCAAACCAACAGACTCTCTGGACTGCGTATGCCAAGTATAGCTGTTATAATATTGGACAGTTTTTTAGCTTCTGATAATATTTGTTGCCAGAATTTTAAGCCATAATAAACTGTACTATTTCAAATGTATTTTGTTTTAAAATAAATTTATTTTAAAAATAAACATCATGAAAGCATTCCAGCTCTCTTATTAGAAAATGATGTCTCACACACAGTAAGTGAACATGGATATATGTAAAATTCCTACAGAAATTGACATGGGAAAATGAAACTCCTTGTATTCACTATCACATTATGAAACAGCTTTCAGAAAATTTTAATATATTCAATGTGGTATAATATACTACAGCTTATGGTGGGTATATATATTCACAGCTTTGGAGATTTCCATTTCCCCAAAGATTTGAAATCTGACTTTGTTGTTTATTTTATTTTTTTACACTATGCTTGCTGAGCATAGTGGCACATACCTGTAATCCCAGCACTCAGGAGGCTAAGGCAGGAGGATTACTGAGTGGTAGGCCAGCCTGAACTACACAGTGAGACCCTATCTCAAAAACCGGAAAAAAAAAAAAAAAAAGAATAGTAGTTTTTGCAATGTCGGGAATCAGACCCTGGGTCTTCAGCATGCTAAGTAAGTAGTCAACCTCTGACCTATATGCTCTGATTTCTTTTTCTTTTTTTTCAGAAAGGGTCTCACTATGTAGCTCAGGCTGGTCTTGAATTCACTATGTAGTCCACAATGGCCTCAAACTCAGCGATTCTCCTGCCTCAGCCTCCCAAATGCTGGGATTACAGGCATGCACTAGTGTCTTGGTTTCTTTTCTCTCATTGTGAGACGAAATACCTAACATCCCAAGTTGAAATTTCCTTAGCTCACAGTTTGTAGAGGTTTCAGTCCATAATCAGCTGGCTCCAAGGCAATGTGGAATTTATGGTAGTGGAAGACAGCAAAAGCAACAAGCAAGAAGAGACAAGTTTCTTTCCCTCATATACAGGCTACCTGTCATAGGGTGGATATAACACTCACATTCCTTTTTTTTTTTTTTTTTTTTTTTTTGGTACCGGGGATTGAACTCATGACCTTGTGCTTGCCAGCCAGGTGCTTATGCCACTGATCTAAATCCCCAGCAACACTCACATTCCTAATCCCAGCATTGGACCATGAATCAATCACAAACTAGATTCAGCCACCTCTGGAAAGCCTTCCCCCATGACTGCATGAGACTTTGTCGGGGGGACACCTAGAAACAAACCACAACATTCTGCCCCTGGTCCTCCCAAAGACTTATGTACATTCGTTCAAGCAAAAGGTATTTAGTTCATCTCTAAGAGTTGACAAAGTCCTAACAGTTTCAGCATTAGTGAAAAGCGCAAATTCCAAGTCTCCTCTGAGATTTAAGGCAAGTCTTAGCTGTGAACCCCTGTACAAATGAAAAGTTAAACACTTCCAACACTCAATGGCATGAGATAAGCATTGCCACTCCAAAAGTTACAAAAGGGGGATACAAAGGAATGGGACCAAAGCAAGTCCAAAATCCATCGGCGTAAATATTAAATCCTGTAGTTCCATGTACATCCAAAGCAATCTGTGGCAAGATGTGGACTCTAAAGGAGTTGGATGGCTGAGCTCCTACAGTACTTCCATGGTGGTGGTGGTCACTCCCATGGCTTCCCTCTGGGGCAGACTCTGCTCCCTCCTTATAGTTTTTCTCAGATGATCCATGTTCCTGGAACCTCTCATAATTTCATCTGTTTCCTATTGATGGATATTTTGATTGTTTCTAATCTAAGAAAATTTTTTTTCTTCTGGAGACAGGGTCTCACTATGTAGTCCAGGCTGACCTTGAACTCACTATGTAGTTCAGACCAGCCTCAAGCTCCCATCCTCTTGCTTCAGCCTCCTGAGTGCTAGAATTATAGCCTTGCACCATCACACCCACTCTAAGAAATGATTTAAACAATTGTCTTGTTTATTGTCCCCTTGTTGGGACAAGATACCCAAAACCCAAAATTAAAAGAGGACAGATTTATTTCAGCATGCAGTTTCTAGAGGTTTTAGTCCCTAGGGCAGGCTCCAAGGTAGGGCGGCATGCAGAGATACATTGCAGAGGAGAAACACATCATAGCGTGGCAGGCAGAAGGTGCTAAAACAGCAAAGTAGCAGCTGCAGCAATCAAGCCTGCCTCTAAATTTCATCCAGGCTACGTGTCCTTTAGGCAGTGCCACCTACATCCTTAATGAGGCACCCTTAATCCCAGCATCACATGCCTTAGATCCAGCCACCTCCAAAAAAACCCCACTTATGACTGCATGAGGCTTTGGGGAGACATTGAGATATAAGCCGTAACAGCAATTATGAGTGGACGTTGGTGAACTGATAATGAATGACCATTGACTCTAAGAAGCCCAGAGGCTATGCAGTTCAGTCCTTCACACAGCCTGCTCCCAGCTAAAACCCAAAACTAACAAAAACTATAAGTAACCTGCCTAAGATCATATAGCTAGTTAGCAGCAGAGGCTGGACTAAAACCTGAAAGATCTGAGTTTGAGTTCTCTTTCCACAAAATCAGTATTATCAGTTTACTATATTATATAATACTCATTTTTTTCTTATTTTCATTCTTCCTTTTGGGGGGAGACTGGGAATTGTCCCTAGGCCTACCCCCCCCAAAAAAGATTAAAAACTATTCAAAAATTAACTTTAGCCAGGTGTGGTGAAACAGGCCTATAATCTCAGCACTTGTGGGCTGAGGCAAAAGGAGCATCTCAAATTCAAGGCCAGCCTGGACTTTGTAGAGACTCTGTCTCTAATACAAACATTAATCATATGAAGGGCTGGGTGTGGTGGTGCCTGCCTCTAATCCTAGTGCTTGAGAGGCTGAGGCAGAAGGACTGCTGCAAGTTCAAGGTCAGTTTGAGCTACATTGTGAGTTTAAGGTCATCATGAACTATATAGTGAGAACCTGGCTCAAAGACCCAACACCAAAATAGAAAAAAATTCATGTTAAATACAGTCACTTGCAGGGAATGGTGGCACATGTCTGTAATCCCAGCACTCGGGAGGCTGAGGCAGGAGGATCACTTCAGTTTTGAGACCAGCCTGTGCTACATGGTGAGTTCAAGTTCAGCCTGAAGTGCATAGTGAAACCCTGTCTCACAGTGACAAAAAAAAAAAAAAAGATAGCTTACCCTTCTCTCATTCTTTTTTCCTGTGGTACTAAGGATTAAATCCAGGGGCTCTTTTATTTTCAAACAGGGTCTTGCTAAATTGCCCAGGCAGGCCTTAAACTTGCAATCCTCCTGCCTCAGCCTCCCAAGCCCAGCTTCTCTTTCCCCATTTTATATGAGTTAGATATCATTGCACCAAATAAACTATCCTTTTAGTTATTTTCACAAAAAAGAAATTTCCATTTTGACAAGTACCAAGTATCAGAAATTACATCGCCAAAATAAGCGAGATAAAATAAGCCTTATCATGGTAGTACATGCCTGTAATTCTTGCTCTGTGGGTCACTGAGGCTGGAGAATTGCAAGTTCAAGACCAGCCTGGGCAACTTAGCTAGACCTTGTCTCAAAAATAAAAATAAAAACGTAAGGGCTAGAAATGTAGTTCGTGGTAGAGTACTTGACTCACATGTCAATCTTTGCATTCAATCCTTACTACCTAAAAAAACAAACTACAAAAGAAAATTACATAAGAGTATAATTGTTTTCTAAATTTAATTTAATTTTGTTTTGTTTTGTTTTGTTTTTTGGTACTGGGGATCAAACTCACAACCTTGTGCCTGCCAGGCAGGCGATAAGAGCATAATTACAGATAGTAAAACTAAGACTTCTGGTATGATGTTCACCAATCCAATGTGAAATTCCTACAATTTGAAGATCTCCTCTAGCTTAATTTTGCTGGACTAAAAAGGCACAAAGGCCATTACTAGTGAACAAAGCAACGTAGTACTTCTGGAAAAGTAGAAATGGGCAATGACTAAGAGCTTAACTCATTATTTCAGCAATGGTCTGGTTTGATCCACCTGAGAAAGACTACTTTTCTGGTTCTTTTATCTGAATTAAGCTGAAAGAGTTGAGCTGCTAGTTCTTATGAACTAGATCAAGGTATACTGCTATAGTACCAAGTATCAGAAATTACGTCATTAAAACAAGAAAGGAAAAAACCAGTCTGGAGTGGTGGTTCATGTTCTTTATACTATAACATTCTTGATCTAAAATGTGCCTTAGTATTATACAACACATACTTAGCACACTATTTTAATAAATGGGGAAATGGACCCTACAGCTACTGTTCTAAAGTTTTCTTTTTACAATTATAGAAGTAAATTTTAAATTTCCCATATCTTGGAAACAGGAAAGCAGGGCCTAACCCTTTCCAAGAGGTACTGTTTTAATTTTTCCTTCTTCCCACTTTGACAGCCAAGGCAGTCCCAAGTATTTTACAGCCAACCACAAGTATGTCAGCAGCCCTGTGGCTGCTCAGGCTTTGGCTACAGCAAGCTTCAACAGCAGGCCCATCCCAGATGACTCCACCCCTCTACAGCCGTCCCTCATCTGGACACAAAGATCCCTTTCTCTACCGATGACTAAGAAAGTCTGATTAACCATCAGGATGCTATGCATGGGTGAACCCACACTTTCTTCTATGTAGGTGACCTCATCCAAAACCTTAGTGTGTCAATCTTTGTATTGTTCCTCCTTAGGCTACAGCATAAGTCCTGATAAAGCCTCTTTCTGCTGGCATATTTTTATTTATTCATGATTTTTATCTCTAGTAAAGCAGACTAAGCTGGTAACACCAAGGGCACTGGTACTAAGAGACCAGCAGCCAGGATTGGTAATACAAAAGGCAGCTAGCAGCCAGAGATCAATGGAAAGTAATGGAGAATGTCCAGAGCCACCATCTCTAGTCACTAGAAGAATGTAGGGGGCCACCAGTAGCTGCTGGCAGAGGGCTGCTAACACTAAGAGCTGATAGTTTCTGGCACTCAAAGCTCAGAAATTTTTACACCAAAGAGTTATACTTTGCCTATTTCTGATTTCGCAGCCAACTGATAACAGCTTTATTGGGTTATTCCATGTTTAATTGCTACTGGTAAATACTGAATTACTTCCTCTGGAAATTAATGTCCACTCACCTTAGATTTCTGTGCCTTGGGCAGTGGTGGAACACCTACTTAACTTGTTCAGGCTCTGGATTTGCTCCCTGGCAAGTGTACACATGCAAATGTGTGTGTGTACACACACATACATGAGATTTCTGACCCTTTGGGTCTCACTTTCAAAAGGATTAATGGGACAATTTTAATATAAAGAAGACAAGGGGGTAAGTATTTATGTTATGAAAAGATTCCCAGATTTTTTTGCAGGAGTCCTATTTTGGCTGTTTTCTCACTGTTCCTTTTTCATCTCCATCATCACTATTCCAGATGCACTGCTAGGCTAGAAACCTAATAGATACCCCTTTTTCTCCTCTCCCCTTTGAATCACTCCCCTTTCTCAATCTTATGTGTTGTACCCCTGTTCCACAATTGTTCTCAGTTTCCAATTATTATTTCCTGAGAGAAATCTCCTATGACCTTCCTAAAGCTGTAATTTCTGCCCGTTATAGAACCACATAACACTGTATAATTTCCTTAATTTTTTTGTAAATTTATGTTTAATCAATGTCTGTTTCTTTCACCATAAAGATAACAAGCTTCATGAAACCAACAACCATTTATTTATATTTTTTGCCACATATTCCCAGAGGCTGTCTCAGAGCCTGGTACTTAGATATTCAGTAAATACTTATGAAATGTGTAATTGTAGCTATTAACTGTTACTGGATTGAAAGTCTATAGACAAAGATGAAGCTGAGATTAGGTAGTCTCTACCAACCAAAGACCAATTAAGCAGATAAAACTGCTTTCAGATATTATGCCAATAAGACAATATAAAATATATTATTGATTCAGAAGTTCAGTCAGATACACTTTTCGGGGGGTATACTAACATACTTTTCTCTAGTATCTTTATGATAAAAGTCTGAAAACATTGTGTATAGGAATTATATAACATGAATAGTCTCTTATATAGTTCGAGTTTTTTGGTGAGGGAGGGGGACAGGGTCACCTTATGTACTGGCCTTGAACTCTCTACATTGTCCAGGCAGGCACTGAATTTGTGGCAATTCTCCTGCCTCAGCCTCCCAAGTGCTGGGATTCCAGACATGCGCCACCGTGCCTAGCTCTCTTAAATACAGTAGTTTTGCCATTATTTTCTAGCAGAATAAAATGGTAAATGATTTATTTGCAGTTAAACTAAATTTGGCCTGAAGATGCCTCCATACTTGAGTGCTTACATAAGGAATTGCAACCTAACTTAGCAAATAAAGTGGCTGAAAGCCTTTCTTGGGAGTGTACTTTTATAACATAGCTGAATAGCTGAATTTCAGCCAATCACAGCAGCCAAGTCTTAGTCCGTCACAGGTGGACAACTGATCAGGCCATGTTCAAATAAGGCAGACACACCCAGGCTGCAGCCAATCCAGCCTTCTCTGTATGTCACTTCTGTTTCCTGTCCATAAATGGTCCCTGACACATTACAGGCTGGAATTCTGCTGGAGTTGTTTGAACCTATTCTGGATTTGAGGTCTGCATGATCAGTGAATTGTTCTTTGCTCAGTCACACTCGGTTAAATTCCATATATATATATTCTTTCTTGGTCTCCATTTCAAATGCGTTCTGTGTTTATACCAATGGTTCTTGATTAGGATGACCAAGAGACACTTGGCAATGTCTGCAGACATTTTTACCTGTTACAACAGGGAGAAGGAGAGTACTACTATCATCTACTCAGAGATGGTGCTAGCTATAATACACAGGATAGCTCCTACCCTCACAAAAGAATTATGTAGCCCCCAAAAATCAATGTCAAGATTGAGAAACTACTTTTTACTTTTCATTGATACTGGGATGAGAAAGGCTCTAAATTAATGGTTTATGAGAAGGAGAATATGGTACATATACACACATATATAAAACTAAAGATAGATAAGATCTTGCATTTTTGTTAATGGAGCTTTTAAATCCTAACTCAAAATAATCATTGACTCTTTCAGAAAGTGAAAACAAACAAGATATATACTGTTGGTTTTGGTATTTGGATATCATTGGTATGAATCTTCCCTACCATTCAGTCATTTGATTTGTTGAGCAATTGTTGGGACTCTCTCCATAGCAAAGGTCATTGAAAGATTTATCTGGTATGATATGAACTCATCTATCTAGCTAGCTTGCTTTTGAGTGTATGCATGTTGTATTGGGTGATACACTATGTACCCCCAAGGCCTCATATACTTTTGATGGGGCTGAGTCTAGCGCTTGTTATTGATTTGTTGTGTAGCACCGGGATTGGTGATGTGAGTGCTGCACCCGCTCAGGGGTGGAGCTGAGATACAGTGTAAGAGAAGGTGGGTCTTCCTCTTGTGCTTCCGTGCTTTCACCTTCTCTCTCTCTCTCGCCAGCATGCCTGGCTGATTGTGGCTGCCATGAACGGCAGCCCTGCCATGCCATGCTGCCTTGGAGCCAGCTAATTATGGACTGAAACTGCAGAGAAACTGTAAGAATAAACCGTTCTTTCCCTAATTTTGGGCGTCAGGTATTTTGTCTCAGCAATGAGTAAAAAGTAACTAAAACATATGTGTAATGGAGAATTCACTATGTTGTGCAGATGATCCATCTGTCTCAGCCTTCCAAGTAGGCATGCACCATCACATCCAGATTTCCACTCAACACTGAGTGATTACAGAAGCGTACCAGACCCAAATTTGACCAATTAGAAATTCTTGATACCTGATAATAGCCACATACCTTTAGAATAAGTATCTTTTTCTACTTATACTAGTGTGAGTTCATTTGCTTTTGTTGTTGAATTTTGGAGGGGAAGATTTTTTTTTTTTT
>RJWM01039257.1:12500-16211 GCA_004363535.1 Dasyprocta punctata | reverse complement strand
ATTGCTGTCCCATCGGGGAAAAAACCCATCACACATCAAAAGAGTTATTCAGTCTAGTTTTTCTGTCCAACACACAAGCTGGATTGGAAATTATGTAGGGGAAGAAACACAAACTGTTGTCATCTGCTTACCTAAATTCGTTTTATATTCTAGGACTTGCTATTTCTAAATGCATAATATTCATCCATATGATGTTTCAATTTGCAGCTTATCAATGAATAATTTAAAAAATTCAGCAGCAGTTCTTAAGTAGGCTTATCAGCCTTCTTTCCTTCTCCCTTTTCCCTTTCTTCCATACTTTCTATTTTCCTTCCCTCACTTCTTCCTCCCTTTCTTTTTTACTTTCTCCTATTTTTCTTTCAGAAGAATTGTAATCAGACTTCTTATTTCTGAATATTTTTCACATTAAGGCTTTTATACATATGGTAAAATATTATTAAAAACAATGTAATTCAACCAACAAGAATAAAAGACTATTTAATAAGTATTGTTTAAGAAAAGAAAATGGAACCCTCTTTATTAGGGTGACTATAAGAACAAAGGTGCATGCTTAACTGTTGCACTGAAGAAAGGCTTGCAAGTATCAAGTGAGAACTGGTATTCTTCCTAGTATGGGAATTAGGAAGTTATTAATAACTTTCATCAAGCTTATAGGTGAAACTATAAAAGAGCTCAAATTAAGGGAAATCCAATCAGGGAATATGAAATTTAAGCGACTTTATGGGTAAATATATATGGATAATTATATATAAATATATATATATGTAATACATATGGAAGATTTATATATGTGGACAGTATATGTGGAGTCTATATGTATATGATATATGTGTAATATATGTATAGGATATATATATATATCTAATATATATGTAAGATATCTATAATGTATTTAATATATATTATTATATTGTCATATATATGAGAAACTGAAATAAAAGGAAAATAAATAATTGGTAATGCACTTATCTAGTCAGAAAGATGTTAATTGGAAATTATCCACAGTTGAATTTTGGTATTTATGAAAGACTCTTCTTCCATAAATGTTGAAATGAAGCAAGAAAATGCAAAGAGAATCTTAAAAGGAGGAGGAACATTGAGAGATCCCATACTGGGGTGTCATGATAATTTTAGTGAAACTGTTGGTAAGACTATTTGCAGATCTGTTAAAATTTACATTCCTGGGGAGGTTGGGGACTTCAAGATGTTGAAAAGGATTAGATGTGATGCTACAGGGAATGAAATATAGAATCAACAGTGAAGTTTGAATTACTTACATTTCTAGTGAGATCAGTAAGTTGAGTGACATTATACCCTGAGGCATATATTTTTATCCAGAAAAGAGTACAAAAAGCAGACAGTGAGAATTTCCCAGGACTGGAATTTGGAAGAAATGTAGAACCCCGCAGGAGGCATTATAGGTACATTACACACATCTCCACAAACTGTTAATAAGTGCAAACTTGGTTGAGAGGAAAGTGAAATTAGATAGGCAGGAAGAAATACATAGCAGGGAGAGATCAGAGGCAGGAAATAGCAACAAAGGCACAAATTAGGATTTTTGTACATTAAGAGAGAAAAAGAGGTGTTTAGCTAGAAGTATGGATCAGAAAATGAGGGCCTGAAGAGAAGTAGGCTCATAGAATGACAGAAATAGGCTGTGGTCATGCCAATAAGCTGCTGAGTTGGGAGTGCCCATCTAAGTGAGGAGTTTAATAGTTCTAGGAAATGCGAGGCTATGGTCCGAGAATAAAGTCATAAAAAGAAGTGAAAGAAGTTGTGAACTTAGAGATGAAATGAGGGAAGACATTTTCATGAGAGTGTATTGAACAAAATAAAAAGAAAGTTGGGGTGTGGAGAAGCTGACCTATTAAATTATTTTCATTAAACACTGCAGTGGGGGCTGTTTGTGGGGAATGACTAACCATGTATGACAGCTTTGATTACTGTGGAGTAGCATGGCTGAATTAGTGAGTTTTAGGCAAATTTAGAAATACTCAATGTACATTATGGAGGCATATGATTATAAAACAACCATCACAAATCCAGACTAATTGGGAGTCTCTTGTTTATATCTTGCAGTCTCAATTTTAGATAGACTTTACCAGTCTAGAGAAAACAAGATAGCAAAGAGATCCAAAAACAATTATGATCTTGAAAGCATAGGTTTCTAGGAAAAAAAAATCTTAGGGTGATATGTTTCTTCTTTTGTCTTTCATATATAAAGGAAATTAGATTTCATAATTGTGATTAAATGAGGGTCAATGTATGGAAGATATTGAGAAGCAACTTTTGTCTTAATGCAAAAACAAAAACAGTTTAAACTGCTCCCAAATGGAAATTGTTTTCCCTTGATGTAATGAATATCATGGCATGGAAAATGTTCACGGTAGACATGACATTTTTTGCATATAATGGGGTCCAGAGAAAAGGCTGTGTATTGTATGAAAGTTTGTTAGAAATTCAAATTGTCAGACCTCTCTTTAAACTTGTATTTAAAACCTGGGTTGTGGCAACATTCTCAGCTGACTGCTACATGCATTATAGAATTGAGCTACAGGGCATTCTTGAATTGGTTAGATATTTGGGCTTACAAGCTATACTGTTTCTATTTTGTAACTTGTATTTCATACTCTGAAATGAAAAGCAATTCTCTCCTTTTTGATTTATTTCTATCTTTTAAAATTTCTGACTCCAATTTTTTTTAAAAAAAGTTATCTGTCTTTGATTCTTTGAATTTGAGTATTTAAATGATGTGCAGTTTTTCAAGATGATTTTTTCCTATGATATCACTCCAGAGTTCATCTGCATAATAAAATAATTTTGTTTGTGTCTCATAAATGCTATAATGGAAACATTGTGCTAGCAGTGCCCTAAAACTGAAAAAAACAATCACACCAGAAAGCCTCTGTTAGCATTGTCTCTGTAACACAGCCCTTGCTCATTACTCATTGCTGAGTTTTGGGACATCCTTATGGATGTTCTGTCACTAAGAATTCACATTAACTGCGTAGTACAATAGACGCTTGTGATGAATGCATGTAGAAGAAGAATGGTTGCTTTCTTGCTCTTGTCTTGCTTTTGCTCTATGCTCCCAATTTAAAAGCAAATTCACTTTCTCCTATTTCTTTGCTCGGCTTTATAGAAGAACCTCAGATCTTTGTTCCGAAACAAATCAAGTCTTGTTTTTGCTTTTATGTGACTGATAAGCATAACAGTGATTCATGTATCAACAGAGACAATAATTGATGAACTGTTGTAATAATTATTTTTTTTTTTTGTTCAGAAAGAACATTCTTTGAGTTTGCTCTCCAAACAGAAAAACCCTTTTCTTTTTTACCTTAAATATGATATACCTTCTCTGTAGCAAGGAAGCATGACAGAAATGAGTAGGGTTTTGAGCAACAAATCTGTCTCATGACCTAATATTGCTTTGTGTTTACATGCAATAGCTGGGATGCAAGAAAAATTCTCTACAGTCAACAGTGGTTCATCACCATTTGCAGTGTCTCCCATGCAAAGGGAGCTTTATCCCTACTTGGAAAAGTAGCAAATTTATGGCTAGTGACAAAAAACTGTGACTTTTATAATGAAAAAATAATGACAAGGTTTATTGTAAGTTTTTCTTCCTTGAGTTCCAGAAAAATTTGCTGTTTGTGATGAATAATATGACAACGACTCACCTGAAGTGTCACTAAGTCAAATTATTTT
>RJWM01039257.1:0-7500 GCA_004363535.1 Dasyprocta punctata | reverse complement strand
ATAGTATATATCTTATATTAATTAAATCATTTTCTGTTTAGTAAATTCCTTTCTATATTTTATTCCTGTAATTAAATTAAGGTGTTTTTTAGCAGGAGTGACTCAGAATTCAGTAGGTGGATTTGTATTACAGTCTCAACTTGATTAATTATGTAACTTATGTAGACCTTGACATGTTTATATAAAATGAGGTTTGGATGACTGTTACACTCCTTTTGAATTTTAAAGCCCATGATTCTGAAACTGATGATGATAAGCAAAAATTTTGGGAATTTGGGTGGGTGTTATTGGCTAACAGTACATTTGGCATCTTCTTTCTGTGTATCAGAGTGTTTCATTAGCGTGTTTCATGGCAAAAACATAGTTCACGAACATAAATATTATTAATAAGCTATACTTTAAAACAATGATATAATCACTTAGCTGTTACCTAAAGAACTTGGAAATTAGGAGAAGAAAACTGTAGATTATTCAATTTAAAAATGTTTATAGAATCTAAAGGAAAAAACAAAGATCTAAGCCAGATACTAGAAAAATTCTGGAAAGCATTTGATATAGAAACATTAATAGAGGCAAAAAGAAGTAACAGGCTGTTTATCAATTATATTAAAGTATTCCAAGTCCAAGGAGCTGTAATTTTACACTACAGAGACAACACCTGCTGAATTTCACAACCACTATCCTCTGTGGTTTGGAGGCTTGAGGAGGCATGCTTAATTTACATAAACAGATAATAGAGAAATCTGACCTTTAAGTGCCTTCAATTGCAAATATACTCATTCGTTCCATAATATCTCACCCCAATACTTGTAACAAAAAACCATTTCTGAGAGGCTGCTTCCACTCATTCAGTTCTGCAGAGATACGTATAAGCATCTGTACTGTTATTTTTGCATACACACAAGAAGTGATGGAGACAGGAGTTGGAGTCAAACTCATTCCAGATCTCTTGCTTTTAAACACTTTGTCTATGATTCCTATTTTTTTGTGTTTGTAGTTTGTGATTAATGCGTATTTGTGAATAGAACCAGAGACCATCAGCTTTGATCATATTTTGCAAAGTAGAGAATTTTAGGATTTTACTTGGATGAACTGTTCCAAGAAATCACATTGCCTTTCAATTTTATAGTTAGTCCCAAGAATCTATGCAGAAGAACATTCTTTTTTTCTAATGAATGGATCAGAAAGATTACTTTCTGTCTCTAATTCTGATCACGGTCAAAAATCTGGTTTTTAGTTGTTAATGTTTCGATAAAAAGATGTTTCACCTAATGTCTTAACAGTTTCTGGCATCACTGATAAGCAGTTCCCTTAAAATATGTTACTCTTATGCAACATTCAGTAGTAAACATCTTACATCTTTTTGGGAGCACTCGGCAATCCAACATTTTTGATTCATTTTTAACAAGAAATAATGTGTAACATAATAATGATTTCGAAATGAACATTTTAAGCTGTGTACAATAAGTTACTGTCCATTCTTGTGTAAACTTACTTGTAATTGTTATGATTATCACTTACTGCATTGCACAAATAAAAAAAATCACTTCTTTTTCTTGGTATTTAATTCTGATCATAAATTAACTTTAGAATGTTACGTGTGGGAGTTTTCTTAAACCAATTTGCTTTAAAATCTCATTTTCAGAGGTATCAGACGGTGCAAACTATTTACCCAGATAATAGTAATGATTAGTTTATTGCAATTAAAATTATGCAATTATAAGATGAACAGTTTTATTTATTGTTTTACTTAAAAAATCACTCTCAAGCCGGGCTTGGTGGTGCACGCCTTTAATCCCAGCACTCGGGAGGCTGAGGTAGGTGGAGCGTTGTGAGTTCGAGGCCGGCTTGGGCTACAACGCGAGCGCAAGGCCGGCCTGAGCTACATAGTGCGACCCTGCCTCAAAAAACCAGGCTTGGGGAGTTTGGCTCAGTGGCTTAAGCGCCTGCCCTGGCAAGCACAAGGTTGTGAGTTCAATCCCCAGTGCCACAAAAAAAAAAAAAAAAAAAAAACACTCTCAAATACAGTGTTTTTTGAGCTGTGAGCAGAGAGAAAGTGTATCAGTGGAAGGAACATAAATAAGGTTGGTAATTTTTCTTGGGTTCATATAATATTAAGTTGAAAATGTCAAATTCAGAATTTTTGCACCTTCCATCTTTGACTAATATCTTGTATGTTTTTTCCTAATGGTTTAAGTTATTGTAGTATTCTAAAATGCAGCAAGAATTCAGGGTGAACATCCATTAGTTCTGTACTTAGTTTAAAAATACAGTAACAGTGACGTCAACACGCTCTTCCTTAATTGATTTTTGTTTAATCTTCCAATGTAGTTTTTTTCTTGTAACTATGCTGCAACAAGCATGTGTATTGCTAAATTTTGGGTGTCTCTCTCTCTCTTCTCTCTGTCTTTTTTTTCTCTCTCTTCCCCATATCTTGATTCTTAGGTTATAGCTGTATATTCACCTGACAGAAATGAAAAGGATCTCCTTGATAACTCTTTTTAAAGAGCATTAATTCCAACCATACGGACTCCATTCTCATTTTCTAATTGCGTCTTAAATGATCCCACTTCCTAACACTATTGCTTTTTAGGTTAGAAATTCAACATATGAATTTTTAGGAGACACACATATGTAGACGGTAACAGCCCCATCTTAAGACGCTAGAGAAATTTTAATGTTCTTTCCAGTACAAAATTGACTAAATATTTCTACTTTGCACATTCTAAACTTGCATTGCTTCAAATGTATTCTTTGCGCCTTGTAGCTTCTCGCTATCTCATAGCTACTTTGGTCACACTCACCTGTGGATCAGTTTCTTTGCTCATCATTTCATGTTATCTCCCAGGTACGCAGCTGTGAATTTTCACTTGATAATTTGAAAAGAACCATTCAGTTATTTTGTACTGTGATTATTAATTTGGATTTGTCTGATATATCTTGACAATATAATGATAATTATAATTTTTGGCAAGAGTACCATAATGTTTTCTTATATCCCTCTCAGCATATGACTTCAAGCAGCACAATATTACTGTTTCTCAATTGAGTCAATTTATCCATTGATTAAGACAAAAAATGTCATAAGAACAAATGACAATGGAGGACAGTTGTCACCCAGGCACAGAAATTCACTTATTTTTTAAATCAACTTCCAACCCTTTCTGAGGACAGTTTCTTCTTACAAAATGTTGTGGCAGAAACTTTTTTCTTTATATTTTATTGGTATATTTTAGATACACATAATGATAACATTTGGCACAAAGAATTTGTATTTCTACATTTCCCATTTATATTTCTTTTTTTCCCACTTCCCTCTCCTCACTTCAGCCCCTCTTCCCCTCTTTATTTATAAAAGTTTTGTATATATTATTTGGAGTTGAGGCCACATTAAACACAATTTTTGTCTTCACAATGCTTCATGTTTTTTCTGCTTTATGATTTAATCAATAGTGTAGATTTCTAAGAGTTTTAGATTTCTCCAAGACCATCAATTCTTATCTCACTCAGTGGAAGCTCGCATTCTCGTCTCTTATTCATCACACATTCATTACATTGTGAACATTCTCTTATCTAATCTGAACAATTTTTAGTCTTGTTCATACATGAATAAACATACTCATATCAGAGAAAATATCATGTGGTCAATTTTACAAAATTAAAGATTCGCCAAGCTGAGACTTAATTTTTTGAAATATTTATGCTATCATGTGCAAATGTTTTATAGATATGTCCATGTACATATGTATATATAAAGATATGTAATTTTATGCACAATAAATATATGGTAAAATCACCAACCAGAAAGTGACATTGAATATTACCATTAATATGCTTAAAGCTCCCAATATTACCTGCAGCATTAAGGTTTTTTTTTTTTTTTTTTTTTTCAGCACCGGGAATCGAACTCACAGTCACACACCTGCCTGACAGGCACTTAAGCCACTGAGCCAAACTCCCAGCCCTAGTTTTTTGAGGCAGGGTCGCACTATGTACCTCAGGCCGGCCTTGCGCTCGCACTGTAGCCCAGGCTGGCCTCGAACTCACAACATTCCACCTACCTCAGCCTCCCGAGTGCTGGGATTAAAGGCGTGCGCCACCACGCCCAGCAGCATTAAGGTTTTAATATGCTTGTCTTGTTATATGTTCCTTCCTTTATTTGTCCCCCTATTCTATCTCTGATGTGTATCTGCGTGAATTATAGACATTAGTGGACACACCCCCCCCCCATTGCTCCCATATGCCATTTTTGCTATTTTCCTTTTTGATGCACGACATACATAAAATGAATAAAATCATAAGTGTTTGATGAATTTTGAAAAATTTATGAAATAAAGAATACTTTATGAATCTATACTATCTTTGAGTAGAAGTCATTCTAATTTTCTCTGCACTAATTCCGTTACAGTACATAAGGTTCTGAAGGAGTCGTATATACTTTGTGAATGGTGCTAGGGATTGAACTCAGGGCCCTGTCATATACACCTGTGAGTGTATATATATATATATATATATATATATATATATATATTAGTAAAAGAATCATGGAAATTCTAGTGATGAGTTGATGCCACAGAGCCAGACCGACTCTCCATCCCCAAACAAAACAGAGCATAACTTTATTCCTGGTCTCACTAAAAACTAATTGTGCATAAAATGTGTCTAAATATGCTAATTCTAGGAATTCTGCATTCATTCTGCAAAATGAAAAGTGACATACCAAGTCCAAGAACATGCATACATTTTTCACAGTATAGAGGAATTTCCACAGAAGAGGTTTATTTTGCACAGTGTCTCATTTTACGGCTTCCTTAGAGGATCTTCGGATAAGCACCTTGGGCATGGCTAGGCTTCCTCACTGTTTTGGTAACCCCAGGGCTGACATCTGGGAGCCATAATCCCTTTGTTATTTTTGTACCAGTTCTCATAGCTGTATTTTCTTCCTGCTTCACAAAAATGATTGGATCTCAATCCTGGATACTGGGAAAGCTTAGCCTTGGTTTTGGCTAGGAAGCAAGACCTGGAAATTGTGGTCTGTGTTTGAACTGCATTCCTCAGAGCAAATACTCTCCCAAAACACCAAGTTAGATAGAGAAGCAAGACATTTATCAAATCTCACATTTTAGTTTGTCTCAGTGTAAATTGTTGAACACTTTCAGGATCATAACTTTGATCAGGGCATATCAATAAAATGAAGAGGACAGAATAACATTAACAATTAAATGTAGGCCACTGTTTTTTTTTTCAATTGCAGCAGTAAAAATTTCACTCAAACATAGCAACTTAAAATAACAAAAAGTCATTGCCTCTTGGATTTCAGTCCAGAAATCTGGATAGGCTGAACTGGGTACTCTGCCTAGGTTCTTCCAAGACCACCTTCAGGCTATCGTTGGACTGCAATCTTTACTGTAAACTCTGGGTGAGAATCTCTTTCCAAGTTCATTGAAACTGATGACCAATGTCAGTTCTTGTGTTTATAGTGCTAAGGTCCTTGCTTTCTTGCTGGGGCACTAACTTTTACATTTAGTGGCTGCAAATACTTTTCTCATGCTCTCTTTGTGACACTTTCAATATCATGATCTAATCCTTCAACTCTTTTAATCTCTTTGACATCACCTCTCATCGTGGTAGTATAATAAAAATAGTTTTGACATAGCTGTACCACATTTTGAGAATGATTCTTTATATTAATGGTCCCTGTGATTTTTCTCACTAATTTTAATACCATATCTATGCAATTGATTGATATTAATGAGGTTTGATAACTAATATTTTTCTCAGTTGGATGATTTTCTATTACAGTCACACATTGAAAATATACTTATATAACCTGTTCATTGAAATTTTGATGCTTGTTAATTTTACTTTAGACATTTACTTTTTATACTACTTCAATACTGCTGAAATGATCATATATGTTTTTATACCCATAGGTATGATTTTCTGGTGGAAACATAAAAGAAATTCCTGAACAAAATTGTATAAGGTTGCATGATTTCATTAAACAATATGAAATTATCCTTAGTTATGGTGCTAAATTGCATTTCCTCAGCAGTTCCTATTGATCCATATTTTTGCCAAATTTTATTTATGATCTTGTTTTATTTTCAGAATTACTAATGACAAAGTTTTATGAATTTTCCCTTGAAACATATTTCAAATAAAACTTCTTACTTGAATGAGCAAATGGTATAGGCGATGAACTCATCTCACTATTTTCAGTTTCTCCATAATCTGCCTGGTCAATTCACTGTTTAGTTCCTTCAGCAGACAGAGCAGTAAGACCTTGATTACCAGATGAAGTTGATACACTTCCTAAACTTCTCCAATGTGTCTTCAAGGCACTCCATGGTCCCAAATGATAAGCTCTTTCCTTCTTTTTAAACTTCACCTTCAGCTGTTCAAATGCTTTCAGTTTTTTGGATGGGCTGAGCCCTTTGCACATATTGTTCCCTCTGTCTACACTATTCCTCTTCTACTCTTCTTTGCTCAGACAATCAGCTTACAGTTCAGGCATCAGCTTTACTTTTTGTTCAACTCTCAGCTAACAGTTTGCGTTATTCTGAAAAGTCAGCTCTGATTGCAGCATTCACATTATGTTTATCTTAGCTGCTTTTCATTGCTGGGACAGAATACTCAACATCTAAAACTTAGGAGAGATTTATTTTGGCTCACTATATAGTCCATTGTTGGCCATTTCTGAAGCAAAAACAACAAAAACATGACAAAGGGGTATAGCAGAGGAAAGCTGCTCACATTACGACATCTGGGAAATAGAGAAAAAGGGGGATATACTCTTCTAGGCCATGTATTTAGTGACCCGCCTCTACTGTCCAGAGCCAACTCCTAACAGCACACTCAGGTATGAATTAACCAATAACGAATCCAACGGTGAACATTGCACACTCCCTGTCCAATCACCTTCTAAAATCCCTCCTCCGAACACACGAGGCTTTAGAGGACCATTTTTTAAAAAAAATTTTAGAGAATAAAACCAAACAAAATAGAATAGAATAAAGCCAATCAAAACAAAACTGAAACCTATACAAGACTTCAAAGCAATCTAATAGGAAATCAACAATGGCTGCCATAATGCCTCTTGTCTTCAAAATAGCTGCCCATACCATCAGACATTTTAAAATCAAACTAAGTAAAACAGAAGGAAACGAGGGAATGTTTTTTAATGTAAACCATAACAATGTTTCACTTTAAAATCCCTCAGTAATTTTTGTTCTCACAAAATTTAGAACAATTTGGAATTATTTATTATCTGTCTATTTTAAAAAATATCTTTCTTTTTCTTTTTTTTTTTTTTTTTTTGCAGCACTGGGGATTGAACTCACAACCTTGCGCTTGCCAGGGCAGGCGCTTAAGCTGCTGAGCCAAACTCCCCAGCCCTGGTTTTTTTGAGGCAGGGTCGCACTATGTAGCTCAGGCCGGCCTTGCGCTCGCGTTGTAGCCCAAGCCGGCCTGGAACTCACAACGCTCCGCCTACCTCAG
>RJWM01039256.1:0-16209 GCA_004363535.1 Dasyprocta punctata | reverse complement strand
TTGTGCAGATACTTCACCTGCGATTTGCCCTTGACCTTAGCACTTTAGTTACAAATGACAGAGGGGCATGGTGGAGGGGAGCTGTTCATGGCATAATGGACAGAAGGCAGAGAGAGAGAGACAGAGAGACAGAGAGACAGAGAGAGAGAGAGAGGAAGAAGAAGCAGGAGGAGGAGGAGGAGGGGAGGAGGAGGAGAAGAAAGGGGGAGGGGATGGAGGGGGAGGAGAGGGAGAGGGAGAGAAGAGATAAACCCTCCCTTGCCATGCCATCAGTGATCTGCCTTCTCCTGCCAGTCTCTACCTCCCAGAATCATATTTAGCTCTAAACTCATCCATGAATTAATCCACTGATGTCACAGCACGTGTTCCAGTCACTCCCCAAAGCCCTGCCTAAGAGTTCATGAGGGTTTGAGGGGCCATCTAGGTACAAACCATTCACCTCCTAGACCTTTACTCTGAAAGCAGCTCTTCCAGCCCACCCCGTCCATCTGGAAGGTGGGGACGGGTTGGGGAATAGGCAGATTCCCGTTCTCCTGCCTTATTCCTGTCCACTAGTAAGGATGCCCAAGCACCCTGCTCCCCGCCGCGTGTACAACCCTGGCTGTTTACTAACAAAAGTAGTGGGCAAACTACACCCAGCCCGAGAGTGTCAGTGGTATTCTGGTAAATAGTTAAAACCTGGCCATTTTTGAAAAAGGAAGGAGATATATAATATACATTATATATATATAAATATAACTGACATAAAGGATGTAACTTACACTTACTAAATATATGCAGTCTTCTTAATGGCAAGTCCCAGAAAATCAATTGCCTTTCATTGACTATTTACCTTGATTGTTGCCAGTTTTCTGTATCTGTAATCAACATACGGTTGCAACTGACCAGTGAGCATAATTCAAATTGAGTATTGCTTCATGCCTTCCCTTATTTTATTTTTATTTTTATTTTATTTTTATTATTTATTTTTATTTATTTATTTATTTTTTTGCAGCACCAGGGATTGAACTCACAACCTCGCGCCTGCCAGACAGGGGCTTAAGCCACTGAGCCAAACTCCCGGCCCTCCTTCCCTTATTTTAACCAACAAGATAAAACATAAAGATGTGTGTCAGAAGTTTACTCATCTGCTGTGATGTGTGCAGATGTTGTTGAGCTGAATACAATTTTTGTTTCTTTGGGTTTTGTGGTACTAGCAGTTGAACCTAGAGCATCGCACTGAACTATATCCCAGCCCTTTATTTTTTAAAACAAAGTCTTCCTAAATTGCCCAGACTGGGCTTGAACTTGTGATCCTCCTGTCTCAGCCTCTCGTAGGGCTGGGAGTACTGTCCTCTCTTGCTTGGATAAAAGTTTTTGAATGCTGGAAAATATGTCCTAAATAATTGGTGCTTTTCACAATGTAACAAGTACAAAAACGACACGTTTAAGCTTAATCTGTTCTGTCAGCATTTTCTCTATCACTATTTTAAGATTACACAATTTTAAAAAGCAGTAATTCAAATGCTGATTTATAGCATTTACCAGTCCTCATGGTGTCAGTAACACTACCGTAGTGGAGTTCAGGCTTTTGAGTTTTGCAGTTGATTGTGGAGCTGGGGAAGGATGTGTGGCAGCAGACTGTTAAGTAGTGCGATATTATGGAATATGTTTGGTCTTTCCTGGGTTTCCTCACAGAGCGCCTCAGCCTTTGGAGACTCCAGAGAGATAAGAGTGCCATTGGTATGCTGATTGGATGACTGGTGGCTGAGATGCCCAGAGGGCTTCAGGATGAGGACTGGTCACTAGAAAGAACCTTAGAGCAGTGGGGACAAAGGACCAGTTTTGTAGAAGATAATTTCTCCATAGATGGGAGAGAGGGATGGTTTGGGGATAAATGAAACATATTATATTTTTTGTGTACTTCATTTCTATTATTATTATTATTTGTACATTGCATGCCTTAGTTCTATTAGTAAGGCATTCAAGGCATTAGCATTGTGCACCTTACTTGTATTAGATTCTCACACAGCACACACAGCCTAGATCCCTCACATGCGCAGTTGACAGTAGGGCTTGAGCTCCTATCAGGATCTCATGCCCCACTGATCTGACAGAGGCAGAGCTCGGGCAGTGATGTGAGTGGTGGGGGATGGGCTGTAAGTACAGATGAAGCCTTGGCTGCCTGCTGCTGGCCACTGCTCCCCTACTGCCATGTGGTCCTGTTCCTAACAGGCCACCACCAGTACCAATGGGTCTTGGGGTTGGGGACCCCTGCATTAGAGGACTGAGGCATTCAGGCTCACCCTTAGCCTCTGGGAAGATAGTGGCTGAAGGTTAAATCGGTTTGATCTAACCAATTGTGCCCGTTTAGTGAAGCTTCTATGAAACCCAGGATTGGGGTCTTCCAGACATGGCAGCACACGGAGGTTGCTGGAGGGTGGTGCACCCAGAGAGGGCCTGGAAACTTGGTGCCCATCCCCACACCTCGCCCTATGCACCCCTTCCATCTGGTTGTTCATCGTATCCTTTCTCATGCCTCTTGTACTGAATGACAAAATGTGTTTCCCTACGTGTTGGGAGCAGCTCTAGCAAATTAATTTAATCAAAGGAGGGAGTTTTGGAAACTCTGATCCATAGCCAGCAGATCCAAAGTGTAAATGACAATCTACTGCTTGCACTTGGCATCTGAAGTGCAGACAGGCTTGCGGGGCTGAGCCCTCAGCCTGTGGGAGCTGACCTTAGCTACCTCAGGGCAGGGACCTCAGAAGTGAATTAGAGGACAGCGATGTCCACTGGAGCATTACCTCAGGGGTGGCTTGGTGAGGAGAAATTCCCACACAGCGAGCTGACCAGCAGTTTCAGAAGCATTCCATGTTGATTGGTGAATAAGAGAAGGAGGAACACTTTGACTTGTTTTTCTATGTTTAATAGCAGCATTTCTGTCAGATAGAGTCAATAAATTAACGGTAACCTCGAAAGCACCGATAATTGTATAATGCAGTAAAACAATTAGGATATTATATATTTTGAATATTCATTGCCCTCTTAAATTATAATTAATTTTGTGTGATTGAATTGCTCCGTAATAATTTCATGGTGTTATTTGACAACCGACACACACAATTTCTGAAAATTTAAGTCCTTTCTCACAAGCCAGTCTGGACCAGTTCCAGCCAGTGGAGACAGGGTACGGGGTTGGGCTGTCTGAGGATGGGTTCTCAGAGGTGCCGGCAGCCGTGAGTAGACTGATCCACCTGCTAGGTCCTGAATAGGGACCTTGCTCAAAGGGCAAGAGTAAGAGAATTCTCCAGAGCTCCTTTGGGATCCCATACTTCGAGATCACCTCTCTCTGGGGTGGGACCCCCATTAGAATACACCCTCTCTGATTCCTTCCTAACTTCTACAGATCATTTGTATGTTAGACAGCTTTCAGTTACTGTTACAAATAACTGACATAATCAACTTATAGGGAGAGAAGGTTTACTGTGGCTCAAGGTTTCAGAGGGTTCAGGCCAGGGTCACTGGGCCCCATGCCTTTGGTCCTGTGGGAGGCAGCACATCATGGTAGGGAGTATGTGGTAGAGCAAAGCTCCTTACCTCACAATGAGCCAGGAAACAAAGGGAGAAAAATATTCATATTCCACAGTCATCTCTAAGGCCACACTCCCAATGGCCTCAAATTTCCTACAGGCTGCGCCTCTTTATTTTTTCAGAATAGGAAATATTTATTGAGGGAGTGATAGCTTTTGGCTAAGAGAGACAGTGGGGAACCAGAGAGTGGGTCGATTCAAACCCCACTTACAGAGAATGTTTTGCAGAGCAAAATCACAAAGTGGGTACAAAATCATGAGGTTGGTAGAAGGTGGGACAATACTATGATCAACCAACAAAATTACAAGTATAGTCACTTAGGTAATATTGATCCAATGGGGAAGTAAGTCACCTCACAAGGTGAGTATAAGGTAGGACAAAACTGTGATCAACCAATAAGATTACAAGTGCAATCACTTAGGTAATATTGACAAAAATTCTAGGCATAAGCAATTGGCAAAGACAAGGCATAAAAATTAAAAGAGTAAGCAACTGACAAACAAGGATCACAATTTTTGATTAACCAAGCCACAATCCAGAATCTATGAAACAAAAGCAAACTCTTACCTCTGTCCAATTATCTTGCTGGGACCTCCAAATATGATACAGGAATAATATAGAACCTCCAGATGGTATAAGGGAAATATTATAGACCTACTAGATGTCTGATATGCCAACTTCATGTTCCCCAAAATCGAAGAATGAATTCCAAGGAACAACAGAGGTTAAGAGTAGGAAATATTTATCAAGGGAAAGATAGCATCTGCCTAAGAGAGACAGAAGGGGACCCAGAGAGTAGGTTGCCCTAGGCCCTATCTTTTAAATGTTCCTCAACCTCCTAATGGATCCAGAGCTGGGGACCAATTCTTTCATGCATAGACCTCATCATTCCATATCTAAACCATAGCACTTTCTCTGCTTACTTATAAAAAGAGCTCTAACAATTTCTATTTCTGCTTCACAAATGACCCAAAACTTACTAGTTCCAAGTAGCAAATACTAGTTTTCGTCATGCAATTTCTCAAGATCAGGTATCTGAGAATGACTCTTTCAGAAGGTTCTGGCTCAGTCCCTAAGGAGGTTGCAAGAGGACGTTCACCGAGACTGCAGTGTCTGGAAGATCAACTGGTCTGTGGCCCTTGCCACTTAGACCTTGAGTGTCCTCACAGAATGGCAGATTTTTCTGCCTGAGCCCATGACTCAATGGAGAGTAAGTAGGAGACCACACATCTTTGAAGACATAAATTGGGTAGACACTTATCATCATTTGTGCATTGTTTCATTCACTAGACCTAAGTCACTAAGCCAAACACTCCTGCTTAGAGGAAAATTAGGCTATGCATTTTTAAAGTAATGTCAAAGCATTGGGGTACCATCACATACCATAATTTTAGGCAACTTTGGCTCATTTTTATATTCTGATTTAGGCTTTCAATTTTTTGAGTTTCTATTTAATTTAATTGTTTGCTACATTATATCATGTCCTTATAGACATTCTTAATGTTTTGTCCATTCTAAAATCTTTTTGTGACTTCTATCACTAATATTCTTAACTAATATTGTTCATCTCATTTATTTTTATATGATTGAATGTTGGCTTTTGATTTGCATTGTAAGTTGCTTTTCCCTCTTAACTATGATAATCTTTTCATAACTGGATTTGTCTGTACCTTCTTAATGTTTTCCCTGATCACCTATTAGTCTACCTTCTCACTTGGTTTGAATGTGTTCTTTGGATAATTGTCAAGCTCTTTTGATAATTATTGGCAGCCTCTAACATTTAGAGGTGGGTGGGGGCTGTGTCCCCTGCCACAGTTTCACAGTGGTGAGCTGTGGCACAATCAATCTCAGACAGAACCTAGCCTCAGTTGAAAGCACATAAGCAACCATTTGTCCCATCTGTGAATTCATGAAGACCCCCACACACACACACACCATGTCCATTTGGCACTCTGGCGCACCCTTGTGGAAGACACTAATATTGGCACAAGTATCACAGATACCTAGATGATAGGATCAGCTATACTTGGGGTAGCATCAGTTGAATACAGTTCTGGACCTGGAATGTTCCTCCAAAGGTGTTGGTTTTCTTGGCTTGCTTCAACCTCATTTATATCAAGTTGGAAATGTCTGCAATGCTACCAGTCAGTGAAAAGATATTTCCAGATCACACAGACCAACTCGTAATCTTCTGTGATGCAGATTGAGATTGGGAAATTTGAAGGAAAACCATACTCTGTCTATTACTCCTGCCCAACAGAAGCTAAGTGCCAGCTCCTGGGCAAAGGGAGTGGGGATTTCATATCAAGGACTTCGGGTATCCTTTAATCACCTCTAGTTACTGATTAAACTCAAGCTCTTCATCTATACTGAGGAATTTTAAAATTTATTTCTGATAATATAGTACTTAATTCCTTAAATGTTATTTTAACTTACACATTGATCATTCATTTTACGCTGTTTGTTAAGTTCTTTCTACCTTTACCTTTCTGATCTCTTATTTTCTTATTCTGCACATTTAAAAAAATTCACATTCACTTGATATAGAATTTATTATCTATACATTATTTTGTTTTGTTTTATTTTGAGATTTTTTTCAGTCACCAGAAATACCAGGAACACCAAAACTTGGAAGACTTTTTCCTTTCTCCTCTCTCTGCAGCCACCCCCAGAATCTCCTAAATAACCTTAACACTTTCTTAGAGGTTGTCTCATCCCCACCAAATTTCACCATATTTAGCCATAGAGAATTGCAGATGAAAAATCTCTGTAGGCAAATAAAAATTCTCTCTTTGTAGAATACTCATATGAGTCATTAATCTATTGTTTGCCATATTTAACACCATTTATGTGAATTTTGTAACCCAACTTTAGTTAACTATACACCCCTATAACCATCAATATAGATTAGGTCCTACTGCAATAAACCCAAGAATCTCAGGGGCTTAACATATCACAGGTGTTACATTGGTGGCTGAGTAGCTGATACTGATGTTTGAGCCACAGGGAAGACTCTTACAGTAAAAATTAAGTAACCCAGCTGGAAATGACACATGTTGCTTGCTCACAATTCATTGGCCAGATAAGCCTCCTGTCCCAGGATAGTTTAGATCTGGAATGTTCCCAAAAACGTACATGCATTAAAAGGTTGCTCCTTAGCTTAGTTTAGGTGGTGGAAACTTCTAGAAGTAGGACAAAATGGGAAGTCTTAGGTCACTGGAGGTTTGTCGTCAAAGGGGAATGTGGGTTGTCTGTATCTTCTCTCTCTCTTTCTGTCTCTCTCTTTCTGCTTCCCAACTGCCATTTGGTGAGCAATTTGCTTTGCCACATACTCCCACCACAACATACTGCTTCATCACAAGCCCCAAAACTGTGAAGCCAACTGACTAGGAACTGAACCTCCAAAACTGTGAGCTAAAAGTGTACCTATCCTCTTCAGTTGATTATCTCAAGCATTTTGTTATAGTAGCAGAAAGCTAACACATGCCCCCAGGCCACAAGCAGGCCAGAAAGGGCTGTCCCACAAGTGCTTGGAAGGAGAAAGAGTCAGAAATACTTGACAACAGTGTGATGCCTATCTCAAATGCCTTCCTGTGATGTCATGAGGGCTTAAAATAATTCATGAGAAGTCATCAATGAACATTTTACTATCGGAAGACTAGTTTATTCAAACAGCCAACACTAAGCTCCTCTCTGGATTATTCACAGGCAATGTCTCCCCACTGTGCGTGGACACCTGAGGGCCTCCCATGGCATGTGCATCCTGTCCTACATTATTTGTACAGCTACATCGGACCCCGTAGCTCAGCCTACACTTATTCACTTTCCACAGTTGACTTGAATAGTTACAAAGATAAAGCACAAACATTTTCGTGTTTTGACAAAATGTGTTGTATATTTTTATAATTGTATAACTTTATTAAATTGTGTGTACTACTATAAAACATAAGGGCAGAAAGAAAGAATGGATCTCTTTAAAAATTACTACTGAAAGAGATACTGAATGTGCCAGCTCAGTGTGCTCACGTTCCAATGTGTACACTAAACATTCAGAAATCTCGTGAAAGGCAGATTCTGACCCTGTACATAGCTCTGGGTGGGACCTGGATCCCACATTCCTAATTAAATAGAGAAGCTGCTGACCCATAGACTATATAAATATCATAATATGAGACAGTTACAAAAATGTACTTGAAAATGATTAAAAATCCAAAAAGGGCTGCTAATTGTTTCACTAGTGTGTTGAATTCTGTAGGAGTGGTTTCTTTCCATTCTAAGAAGCTAGACCTACACATAATAGAAGTCACATCTGAGAACTGGCTCCTGTGGCCCTCACTTAGAAAAGAAGACCTTTCAAAGAATGGTCTTCATCTTTCTTATGAAAAATAAATGTACAGGGGTAAAAATGCCAGGTCTTTTTGAACAAGTCACTACTTAAGAAAACTTTTCCCATTAATTGACCAGTCACACTGGAGAAGTGTTTAAAAGCATTGTTATCAGTGAAAATTGTGAGGACTCTTGTCAATTAATGGAACTGAGCTTGAACCTGTATATGGGGATACATCACACATAGTCTTGATTAGGGCCACCACAAGGCTAGGGGATCCTTTTGCATGGAATTCCATAGCAGAACTGCAATATATTTTGAACTTTAGGGGTTTCTGTGGATTGTTTTCCATTTTGAGAAAAGTTACTAATTGTGGTATATATTCAACAGAGTCTTGGTGAATAGAGAAGAAAATTTGCTGAGTGGATTCAAACAAATGCTCTCCAATTCTAACATTCTCTTCACATACCATGGTTACCCCAAATGTATTTTATAGTCACAGTAGGAAAGGGGAGGTGACGTATTTCTTCTTTGTACTACTAAATCCTGATAAGCTTGAGGGATTTTGTAATGAGTTGCAACAATGAAATGCATTGGTATGTGAGAGCTTTGAATTAGGAATTATTTCTCATAAGATGTTCAGTTGATCAGTGATGTGTTTACTGAATAATTTCAGCCCTCATTTTTCTAGACCCTTTCCAAGGACCAGAGAACTTGCTGCTGTAGGATAAGTGGTCCCCATTGGAGCCATCCTAAGTGTGGTAGTCTTAGGCTTTCGTACAAGCCTACCTGCACAGCCTTTGTGCACAAAACTCTCCTACCTATTTAAGTCCTCTGAGTCTATACAGGATTATTCTGGACAAAATATTTCCTTTTCTATGTAGATGCAGTCTTGATTTTTGACTGTTAAAAGGTCATTATGGACTCCGGGATGACAAGGCAGGAAGGTCACAAGTTCAAACCCAGCCTGGGCAACTTAGTGACTTAGCAATACCTTGTCTCAAAATAAAAAATAAAGAAAGGCCTTGTGATATAGTTTAGTATGAAGCTCTAGGTTCAATCCCCAGTGCCAGGAAAAAAAAAAAACAGTCACCATGTGACTTCATGTTAAATCTCAACCTGTCTCAAGGACCATTCTGTGAACAAGAACGGTTTCTCTTTGCGTATGTTGTATAGGGAAGGACTTTGATGCAAGGGCCTCCTGAACAAGCTATCCCTGAAGTCACAGAATAGAAAACCTCACCACGCTGAGTCAGCTTTCTGTCACTGTGATAAAGCACTGAGATAAATCAACTTTAAAAGAAGGAAAAATTTATTTTGGCCCCCAGTTTTCAATCATGAGTGCAGTGGGGAAAGCAGAGTGGAGCAAAACGGCTCACCTTATGAGGTCCAGGAAGTACAGACAGAGAGAAAAGGATAGTATCTCTCACAAGGCCACACACCCAATGACATCACTTCCTTCCCCTGGGCTCCACCTCCTAAAGTTAGGAGGCAGGCCCACCCTTCCAGACTCTTGGACTAGTGAACTTCCTGTTTCCTCTCTCTCTCTGCCCTAGCAGCCTACCTTAATGATGCTGTTATTAAGAGCCCACAGTTGGATTTAAGCATGGGGATCCACTGACTGAAGGTGCTTGGGGCCATGGACAACCCCTCATTCATGACCTGCAACTGTAGGTTGCCAGTTGACTGCTAAACAACTGTGGTTTCCAGTTACACTTCTTGGGCATAGTTCTTCTGGAGGCAGAGCTGGGCATAGTGGATGTCACCAGTGGGCAGTGGATGCCAGTGTGACTGAGTGTCAGCCCAGGGGGAGCACACTCATGATTTCACCTGTCTCTAGCCTTTCCTCCCTGGAAGCGATCCTTCTGTCTGCCGTCCCATCTTCCATTTTCTCCCCATTTTCAGCACATCGGGTTTCTAATTTACTGTCACTACTTAGCAATGCTGTGACTCTGCCAGTGGCTTGTGAGTCACTTCCATGGTCATCGTATGACCTTACCACACTGTGAGCTACTCCTGTGGCCCATAAGCCATTTATTAACTCCCTGTCTATGCTCTGCATTGTTTAAGCATTTAATCCATTTAATTTGCTTTTCTTGTCTTTAACAAAATTGAATATTCTCAAGTAATGCAGTAAATTTGGATTATGCAATAGGATAGAAGAACTGATGAATATATAATGTGAAGAATATTTTTGATGGTTTAGCCAATAATTGCTGCTGCTTTATAAAACAGTACGTTATTGAAGTTTTTATTCTCTTAATTGTAATTTACACGTGATCAATTTTAGGAAATTGGAAAATAAAGAAAATATGGAGAAGAATTAAAAATTCTTAATACCACTGCCATGTGACAATCAATGTCAACAGTTTGGTATACTTTATTTTTTAAATCTTTTAATCGATATTTTCCCCCAGTTAAGAGTCTATACACACTTCCATGTCCTAACTTTTTAATTAAACATTGTAATAAAATGGGGATGGTAGCTCTTTCCTATAGCCCAGCACTCTGGGAGGCTGAGGTAGGAGGATCACAAGTTAGAGACCAGCCTGAGCAACATGAGGATGAGTGAGACTGTCTCCAACTTAAAAATACAAAAAAGGACTGGGGATGTAGCATAGTGAGAAGGCCTGGGTTCAATCCCCAGTACCACCACCACCACCAACACCCAAAACAAAGTCAGTTATAATATATCCCTGTTTCTATTCCACTCTTGAAAATGTTTTTATTCTTTATCCATTTAGTAGCACGAGCAAATCTTTTTCAAATTTGCAGTTTAAGAAACCTTGTCCTTTCTAGTATATTCAATGCCATGTATCTTTATGCATATGGCTTTTTCTCTCTTTCATATTATTTACATAAGATGATTACAAGGTTAATGGTTGGAAGGACTAGGATATTCTTTAAGGCCCTAGAGATACATATCATTAAAGTACCTTCCATCAGGGTTTATGCATTTTACCTTCCAATGTAATGACGCCTAAAGTGAGACAGGTCAGTCGGGAATGTAGTCTGGTTTCTGTACTTAGTAGGCGTTTGCCACTTAATTTTAATCTGATTTGGCATTAAATTCTGACTGACCTCAAGGGAAAGTATTTTCTCTACTTTCGAATCTGGAATACTCATTTTTCTCAAATCAGGCGTAGAACATGAATGTCTGTGTCAGCTTTCTGTCATTTTGAAAAATACTTGAGAAAATCAACTTAATAAAAAAGACACTTATTGTTGACTCATTCTTTCCAGAAGCTTCCATCCATGATCACTTGGCCCTGTTGGTCTGGGCATATGGCCTCACAGTTCATCATGACGGGAGTGTGCGGTGGAGTAGGCTGCTCACCTCACAGCAGCTGGGAGGAAGAGAGGGAAAGGGGGCTGGGCTCTCAGTAACCCATCCCCAGGGACTTGCCCCCCAGTGACCTCACTTCTTCCCATCAGCCCCCACTCCCTAAAGGTTCCACCACTTCCCAATTACAACGAGCCTTTGGCACAGTGGCCTTTGGGAACATTCAAGATTCAAACCACAGCAATTTAAAACTCTAAACCCCAGTGAGGGTTTCTGGTCCTTCTTTGCTCTACAAAATCTTGTCCAAGTCAGAGACAGTGGCCTCTTTCCATGGCTAGGGCACTCCTGCCCCCTTTCCTTACATTATTTATGACTGCTATGCACTGTGGATACAACTGAGGAAAGGGTGTATTCTTTACCCTTTATTAACTTCCTGTAGCCACAACAGTGGGTTGTGTCAAGTGGCACTGAACACCCTGCCCGTCTCATTGGAGGCAGGTCCAGTGAGGGTGTTTGTTCAAAGGAGACATTTAAGAAGCAAACCAGTCTATTTTTTAATGAGGGGCAGATTTTTTTTTACAAGAGTTTTATGGCTATGTGTACAATGAGTAGAATTGTTTTCTAGATAGAGGGACACTGGTTCCTAAGCTGAGCTGAGAGATCTTACTAAGCCCATTGATTTTCAAGAAAAAGGAAAGGATCTTTTGTGGTCAGATGGTCATTAGCAGTGCTTTAGGCTAATGGATATAAGTCCTCTTTGAGTCGGCACAGACAGGATGGCAGTGTCCTGCTCTGTACAGGAGAAGGTCGCACAGGCCACTGTGCCCTGGGCTGCCTGAAGAAGCTCTCAACTCCTGGCCCTGTCCCTGGGCAAGGTTGGCAGCTTCAGGAATCCACCCTCACCCGTCACTAGACTGCTGCTCTGCTTGGTGACTTGAAAACCAATGGAAGGACCCTGGGTAGGGCCAACCCTTGTTCTCCTTGTGTTCCACACTATGGCTTCAGAGGGCAAAGCCGACCAAGGTTTGTCCCTCTCCCAGTCCAGCAACATCAGGAGAAGCTTAGAGAAATCCTTCCTAAAAGGTGACCTGTATGTCCATCGACAGGTGAATAGGTGAAGAAAAGGCAGTGTATGCACAGTAGAGTACTACTTTGTCATAAAGAAGGATAAACAAGTCATTTGTAGGAAAATGGATATAACATGAGACTATAAGGTTAAGTGAAATAAATCAAATATACAAACTTAAATATCACATGGCTATGCTTACATGAGAAACTCAAAATATAAATGTAGAGCAAAATTTAAAAAAAAAGATAATAGGAAACAGGGAGATCTTTTGCAAAAGCAAAGGAATCAAGAGATGGAGGGAGGGAGGCAGAAGGAAATGAATAAAGAATTAAGATGTGTTATGTACACGTGTCAGCTCCACACAGTGAATGTGATTATTGTGTGCTTCAAACATGTGCTAATAAAATTAAATTAAAAAAATAAAGTAAAATAAAATGTAAAGGGCTTAACTCTTCTCCATTCCTCTCTGATGCTATTAGGAGATATTCTTCAGTGTTTGTTTCTGAATTTTGACATTGAGTGGTGTTAGGAAAAAAGAAGGAAAAGAGAGGTATGAGCTCAACAGGGCAGGTTTATTTCAGATCAAACTCAAGAGGGACTTCTCTGGCACTAGGGACCCGACCAGTCCCTCTCATACAGACTTTGGGGTCTTGTATAGGGTCATGAATGTGTGGGGGTTGGGGGAGGGTTCAGTGAAAGGGGGTTGCAGCTACTACCCGAGGATTCTCGCCCAAGGACAAAGCTTGAAAAAAGGTCAAGGAAGAGGCTTGGGAGGGGCCAGGGACTGGCGATCATTACCAGTAACTGAGCTGAATAATGACATGATTTGGTATGAATAGCAGGACTGATAAAAATATGAATCACCAGATCCACCTAGGCTGAGAGGGGTGTTTAGAGGGGTCTCCTGTTGGCCTAGGATGGGGGTGGTCATATTCCTTCAAATGGAATTTCAATCTTTGTGTTTTTTTTAAAGTTTGCAGTTGCATAGGTATTTTAATTCAAAAAGCACACAGGACCTCTATCTTTACCTAATTTTATCTTAGCCTGACAGTATCCTTTGTTTCTAAGACAGTTACTTTCTTTGGTATTTCTGGCCTGGGTAGGATTTGTTCCGTTTGATTGCTTCACTTTGCCTGGAAGGAACTGTGCGTTGATGACAAACAGCACCTCTGTGGTGATCTCATTCAGCATTTGCATCCAGGGCGGGTGCCACACGGGGGGTGGGGGGTGGGAGGGTACTGGGGCTCTGGTTCTGGGCTGTAAGTGCATGGAATCCCCAGGCTCAGAGAGGGGGTGCAGGGGCTCCCCTGAGCAGAGCCAGCCCTGAGCTAGGGAAAGTATAGTTTCCTTTCACCCCCCACACTTTCTTTGTACCAGGATACAAAGTAATTTCATTAAGTGCATGTTTGAGTTTTGAAATTAGATTGCATTGTCATTTATTAAATTTAAATCTAGGGTGATTTAAAAACTCACTTGAAGAATAATTTGTAACATTTTACACTGATGTACTTCAGAGAGTGGGAAAAAATTAAACTCCATTTAAAAGAGTTTTATCCCCCCCGCCATTCCAGTGGGTCTTCCTTTTTTTAAAAGGTAGATACATTTTTTAAATGAGTGAGACTCTGTGTGTGTGTGTGTGTGTGTCTGTGTGTGTGTGTGTGTGTGTGTCTGTTCATCCCCTAAAAGCACTGCTGCGGAAGGAAATTGGTGAGCTACTCAGAAGACAGATTAAAATCTCTCAGACTCATTTGTACCATGCAGTAAATTAAACTCATTTTCTGGTTTTTGCTGGTGGCCCGGGGGATCGAACCTGTTACTGTCCACTGGTGGGTTCTTCTCTCAACCTAGAAAGAATGCAAGTCTTGGAAGACAGAGAGTCAAGGGAGAAAAGAGCCAAACTGTTTATTGTATTTCAAAATCAGCATGTTCGCAATACTGGGAGGGGATCTAAGTGGGTTGCTATGGAGACCGTTGGTCCAGGTTTTTTTTATGTATGACAATGACTACATCTCAAACCACTCTGGGCCAAATTGAGGTCAGCCTATGGGATTACAAGGAGGAAAGTTTGACATAGAAGTCAAACTTAGTATAGGAACTCAGGGTTGTAGCAAGCATACTTTTGCAAGCAACATTAGTTATCCCCTCTCTAAAATTAGCAGAACAAAGCAGCCTTTAGAGGGTATGAATGGAGGCTTGGTGATACAGCACTGGCTCTCTGTTACCCTGTTTTTATCACATCCTTGGACAGGAGAAATAACCTCCATTGTTCCTAGAACTCATTCTTTGATTTTATTTTATTTTATTTTATTTTATTTTATTTATTTATTTTGCAGCACCAGGGATTGAACTCACAGCCTCACACCTGCCAGACAGGCACTTAAGCCACTGAGCCGAGCTCCCAGCCCCATTCTTTGATGTTAGAGAACAGAACTCATACCGGACGTCTAGCAGGTTGGGAGTTATATTTCCCCTATATCATTGGGACCCTTGTTTTTCAGGCCACCAGAGCCCCAGCCTTTGGTCATCATGTCCCCATCCTGGGGCTTTTCTTTTTGTTAGCCCTCAGTGTCAGGCTTTATCTGATCTTGTCCTTCAGTGGGTCACCCTGACATCCTCTGGTCTTGACTTTTCCCTGGCCACCTGTCCTGCCTGCTGAATAATGTTGTGTGCCTGTTTTCAGGGAAACTATACCTAGGCCTTAAAGAAACAAAACCTAAACCCAACTGCTCATGCACAGAGGGCTTGCAATTCATCTCATGCTGATTCCCTGTTTCAGATCCCAAGAGTGCTCTACTCCTAAGCTATATCCCCAGTCCTTTTTATTCATTTCTTTTTGAGACTCCCTAAATTGCCCAAACTGGGCTGAAATTTGTGATCCTCCTGCCTCAGCCTCTTTCAGTATTGAGATCACAAGCCCGTGCCACCACACCCAGCGAAATTAAATTTGTAAAGAAAAGAAAAGGCAAAAAGCCTGATCCTAGGGTACTTGGAGATGTTGTCCAAAGTGAACTTTTAGAAAAATATTTCTAATTCTGTGAATTCTTCAGAAAATTAGGACAACAAAGAAAGGGAAACAGAATTCCCTACTTTTCAGGATGTGAGTGAGGTTCACAGTCTTGCTGGGGTACATGATCATTAAGTGTGGGAAGGAATAGAACCAGCTCTTCCAAGCTTTCTCTGTAATGGTTTATGCAAATCAGAAGAAGGTCCCGTGGCCCCAGAACCACACAGATAAAACCCCCCACCCAAGGCAGTGCCATCTTCTGAGTGAATGCTGCCTCATGCTTTCCCCAGCTTGTACAGTCACTCACCACAGCTCAGACCAGTGGCCCTGAGGAGAGGTCCAGAGGCATCTGACCACAGAGCAGTTGCTGCCCCTGCTTTGTAACCTTCTCTATCTCCCCAGGCCCCGTGCAATTTCTCTCTTTCCTGACCCCCTCCATAAGGCCCTACTACATGAGGAAAGAAGAGTGTGACACAATGGCAAGCAAATCATCCACAAGCGTTAGCAGTGGGAGAGACTGATGAAGGATTTCAAGGCAGGGCAGGTGGTGAAAACCCCTTCCAGGATGGGCTACATGTTTGTGGCTCCCAATAAGAAACAGGAGAATGTGAGACATGGTTTCAACCAAGATAAAATCATAAACCTGGAAGAGAACAAAGAAAGAGCGCACTTACTCGGGGCATTTTAGGATTACAGTCAGAGAGGCGTGAGATTCAGCTGGCTTGAAAATCGCTCTGAAGTTTACAAGATGCTGGTTGTTGTCCTAGTTGAACCTGCGAGGGCTGTTAGTTACATCTCCTCTGTGTCTGGAATTGAGTGGCACAGCAGAGGTCTGGCTCTCCTGGAAGAAGGAACTGGCAGCCTCAGGAAGCGAGGGGACTGGTCTCACAGATGTGCCAGAGGCCCGTGGGTTTCGCTGCAGAAGCACAGGTCAGCCCCACTCACAAGGTCAG
>RJWM01039255.1:0-16243 GCA_004363535.1 Dasyprocta punctata | reverse complement strand
TGTTCCACAACAGTTCCAAGGTATGTTCTTGACAGTGAATACTACACATCTATATGATATGAAAATGACTGGAACCTACCAATATCAGGCAATTTACTCTGATGTTGATTGAACTAAGAAGGTCATTCCAAACTAGAAAACTTAGGCTTTTAAATGTAGAAGCTAAAAATACAATGAATTGGTCCACTTTCACACTGCAGGGATCAACACATTACATGTGCAATTAAAGAAGAAATTGTTTATTTAATTCACAGTTTCAGGGCTTTATTTCTTAGACAGCTAGCATCATGAACCATCACAGAAGTGCAGAGAAGAAAGAGTATTTAGCTCATCCTAGCTGGATATCAAAGTCAGGAAGCAGCACAGACAGCAATGGGCAAGGAGGAGAGAGAGGACGGAAGATCCGGCCTCTGACCTCCAGACACAGTCAGATCCCACAGCTGAGAGAGCTGACTGCCCTCCATAACCATCACAGAGGGAGTAGGCACACAGAGCATCGCGTTCTTGGGAGTTTGTAATGCATTTTGTTCTGCTGCACAGAACCACACGCTTAAAGCAATAATGACAAGAAGCTGTTATCCTGCAACTTAAAACCATAATGCTAAACGCACACCTTCATTAATTGCTTGAAAGTGTTTTTCTGTAATAATCTGTTTCTTCGCAGTCACCTCAGTGCACTACTTACTAAATGATAGATCTTAGTTCTTTAACCAATTGTACAGAAAAATTAATTTCTTCTTCATTCCCAGGACAGACTTACTGCTTAAAGCATTTTAACCTGTGATCCACAGCTGCCAGATCTCCTCTCGCCTTTTGAGGGAAATCGTGCACGGCTGCAGGTCTGTGGATGCTGACACTCTGGCGGATGCTGGCTACTTCCACTCTCACAGGGCAGGAAGAGCCCGTGTTCTCAGGGCACTCCCCGCACCCCTTATTGCAGATCCTTATAAAAACAAACTCCAGTCATGACTGGGGAGATAATTTAGAATGTGTTCACTTTTAAAATAAGAGAGCATTGTCATTAAAAACAGGAATGCAGGTTAAAAATTGACTGAGGAAGTGTTAGACATAATTTCATGCTGTAAAATATTTACTTACCTTTCTTTAAATCTTTGGACTGCAGGAGTTTTAGCTGCATATATTTCTGCTCCCAAAGCTTTTGCTTACGATAGTAGACGAATTGTAAGCTCTTTCCTTGAAATCACAGACATATCTTGTTGCAGTGTTGTGAGCAGGAACAGAAAGGTAGGTCCCTTCATTTCTTCCTATAAAAACCTTTTCAGTAATAGTTATATTTCAAACACTTTCTGAAATTTTCCTGAGAATCAGGAAAATCAGCCTGATGGGAGAATTCCCTGGCATAAATTTATTTCTTCAGAGAGTGAGACAGCTAACGGAGGATTTCCTGTATAAAATGTGCCCAGTAGGTGGTTAACATGCTCTCTGCAGTCACAGGTTTCCCAGGAAATCACTGACTGCCCCACTTCCATGCAGTGAGAACAGTGACCCGGCAGGCCAGGCCCACAGCAGCATCGCCCGGTGAAGCGCATCTGTGCAGGAAGGGCTCAGGTCCAACTGAGTCCCCCTCACTTTATCAGTGCTGGGGTGACTGTTTCGGGCTTGGCCCCTGCCAGCCTTGGCTGCACCACGCTCTCATTAACCAGCCTGAATCACGGAGGTGCAGCACTGCAGGCTCCAGGGATGTTTGATGTTAGAGTTATTTTACTGACTCATAGGATATGCGATAATTTGCATATACTGCAGGAAGTCATCAAAGATCAAAATAATAAAAAAAAAATTTAGAAGCAATGTAAAATGCAAATAAATATCCTTGCACAGGGAAGAGGATTTTTAAAATCAACTCGGGAGCAAAGCAATGATTCTGGGATCAAACCTGGCAGTATTCATGATACATTCCTCATCCTGCTCACCCCTGCCTTGATCACAGGTGCAGCTGAGACAGAGTGAGGTCAGTGCATTAAGCTTCTGATGCAGACTTCACTTGAGACAGGGCCACTCCACAGACATGGCCTTGGGAAGGATGAATGACGTGGAGGGAAGCACACCCAGTGCACTGAGGACCTCAGCCCCTGGTCCCAGGGTTTCAGATCACCTCCATTCTGGCATGAGCAGTGCCTTCCACACCTTGTTCCCAGATGCACAGAAACTGCCCAGTGTTGCAAAGTTCAGAGCAGATTCTCTCACACTTTAAGGGTTCAACCGTACCCAGAGCATTCTATTTCCTTTCCAAATTGGAAAGAAATCACTTTTTAGCTTTCAGTTAAGCACTCTAACTGATATTATCAGGTTCCAAATTCTATTTGAATCAATTGCTAGAAAAAAGAAGTGTAGCAGACAGAACGAAGTGCTGGAGGAAGGCAGAGAGTGAACTTAAGAGTTCAGAATATCCAGTTTTTAAATGGCAAAATAGCCAAGAAAGAGAAAGTTAAACACAGAGTCTACTTATTGCAATGAAATGATGACCTTAACTTCCGTCTATTGTAGACTTTCTCGGCTTTGAATGGAATGGGAGCATTTCTGTCTCCCTAGGTCTACTAAGTGTTTAGTAAGTACTTAGAGAATCATGGTCAGTACCAACACCAATATTTACTTTTTTTCCAAATTTGAATATCATGAGTGAGCAGATATAACATTATCACAAAGAAGAAATTACTGCCCTTTTCATATTATGATATTACATAACACTCCTGGTCATGAGAAAATTTTCCTTCCTAAGAATTGGAAGAAACAAATACCATTGTTTTGATATTTTGCAATCCAACTTTTTAAGTAGTCAGTACCAAAACAAACACTAAGTATTCATCATCATGTTCATATTATCTGTTCAATCACAAATCTGGCCTGGGATGTCTCTATCCCCCTGAGGAACACAGTAGCGACCACTGTCATCACAATTTGGATAAGGAAGTCTTTTCTGTATTCACTTTCTACATTTTTTTTTTCATTTCTTGTTTCATGCTGCCAGTTCTAATAGAAATACTCAGACATTAACAGAAATCATTTTTTACAAAAAGTTGAAATGAAAAATGAATTGACATTTTCCAGATGTCCTTCCATCTAGGACGATGTTTTACTATATAACTTCTTTGGGATCTAACCAGGTAAATCTGAGGTCTGTGTCACAAGAAATACAAACTCCACCGAATTCTTCCTGAGTGAAACTTCTGGATACCTAGGAAACTTTCCATATTGCCTTTACTGTTCTAAGTCACCGTAAGTATTTCAAAGAAAAAAAAAATTTTGAAATATCCCATAAGAGTGTGCCCTCAAAGTAAACTAACATGAAGTAAGTAAAATGCTTAGAAAGTGCACTGAGCACTTTTAGAGTAAATTATTATATAATAGAGAAAATAGTGTGTGCTCAGTTGGACCTGACAGTATAAATAATTATTGTAACTTGGACTACATTACCAAATTTACTTTATACAAAAGTTTAGAATTAAGACATTAGTACAGGAGGTGATCACAATATAACAAAAATGCTTAAATGTTTTAAAAAGTGATAATAAAAAAGAATTGACTTTATTCCCTGACAAAATTATTGCCTTCACTTCAAACATGTTTACCTGTAACTCATTTCACTTCTGATAGAGTTCTGGAAAACTCTTTGTGATGTCATTAGAGGTGGGAAAAAAATACAGTAAGCTCTGCTCTCTGGTGCCATCTCATGGGAAAATGCAAACAAGTGTTTTTTTTTTTTTTTTTTTTTTTTTTTTTTTTTTTTTTTCCCACTTTCTTCATTAGCCATGGTTCCTTGCAAATCTCAACTCTTCTCCAAGGTCAGAAGAACCATGGAAGAAAAAGGGTTTGAACTAATTCAGGACATAAAGGGGGCAATGACAATTCAACTAATGACAGGAAAGACCCAAGAATTGCTCAAAAAGTGGCAGCAAAGATGGTACAAATGTGCACAAATAAGGTGGAGGATATTGAAGGGAGTTATGGCAATGTGTCTTACTGTGTTACTTCAAAAAATATACTCAATGACGTATTTAATCTAACCCCATGCTCTGAAACATTTAAATGATTTTCTCAATTTCTTTTTCACCTCTGCATGTTAATAAAATAACGTCCTCCTATTAATGACAAATGTAAGCTCATTATTTTGAAAGGGAAGAAACAACAATATTTTCATTTTTGAATGCATAGTTATTATGTCGCATCTTGAAACTTTTACTCTACAATATTAGTTTTAATTCCTGAGGTCATGGCATAGACTCTTTTTTGTAGTTGCTATTCAATATTCAACATATTGAGGCATAAAATTATATACATTTTTGCAGAGCAGATTCTCTGGATCAGTCTTCCAAGGGCCCCCATCATCTCCTTGTTCCTCGGGCTGTAGATCATAGGGTTCAGCATTGTGGTGAGGATGGAGTAGAATACAGCTAGGACCTCGTCCTCTGCTGGAGAGCAGAGGGCCTTTGGGTGGAGATAAGTGTAAACAAATGGTGCATAGTAGAAAGTCACCACTGTGAGATGGGTACTGCAGGTAGAATAGGCCTTCTTCCTGCCTTCCTGTGAGTGCATGGGGTAGAGAGACGGAAGGACTCGACCATAAGACAAGAGAATACTCAGGAAAGGAATCAAAAGAATTAGACTAGCACTCACAAATACCATGTACTCATAGACATTGGTGTCCATGCAGGCCAGAGTCAACACAGCTGGGATGTCACAAAAGAAATGGCTAATGATTCTGCATTGGCAGTAAGGAACATGAAAGATATAAGACATGTGAGCAATAGCATTGATACCACTCACTGCCAGAGATCCCAAGATCATCACCAAACACATTTTGTTGTTCATGCAAATGGAATAGTGCAGAGGAAAGCAGATAGCCACGTAATGGTCATTGGCTATAGACATCAGAATCAGTGCTTCTGCACCTGCTAAAGTTGTGAAGAAAAAACTCTGAATCCAACACCCAATGAAGGAGATGGACTTGTTTCCAGATAGAAAGTCAGAAGCCATCTTGGGGACAGTGGTATAGATGTACATGAGGTCCATGAAGGAGAGCTGACTGAGCAGGATGTATATGGGTTCATAGAGGTGGGCATCAGGAGGATGAGCAGGACTGTAGACAGGTTACCAGCCATGGCCATTAGCAAGATGGGAATGATGAGAATGAAGAGGGTGAGACCAAACCTTGATGGGGGGAACAGGCCCAGTAGGATGAAGTCGGTAGAGGTCTGAGTATAATTTTCCATGGTGTATTCATATGACTTGTTATAAAGATGAATGCAACAGTGAATAGATGTAGATCACTACTAACTTTAAAATTTTTATAATATAATTAGTGTGTGATTTATTCTAGACTTGCACAATTTTTACATGATGAACCAATTTTGAAAATTATAATCTGTTTTCATACTAAGATTCTACTGTTTTATGAAACAATAGTTTATGACTTAAATGTTTCTCAACAAAAAAATTAGTAGGGAAATAGTATTTCTGTTCCACTTGAAAATGTTATTAATGGTTTAATGCCTCATATGAACAGAATTTATTTTTTGACAAAATTGTGGAGCATCTGGGATTTCTGTGCATGTTTGTGAGATGTAGAAATGATACTGGCACTATGGTGAAGAACACAGATAATGCTACAAACATGAAGAGAATTTGAACATGAGCTAAGAATTTCCCCCATGGATATGCACCCTGAATAGGTGATGCAGAACTCAAGAGCTGTTTGTATGGCCAGTTTTACAGCCATATATTTCATAGCCTCCAAAAGGCAAAAGCCATTTCGATTTTCATCTGCAGACAAATTTACAAACAAAATGTTCCCAGCGAATTGTGTTCCATTTTTCAAAGGTAACAAATAAATTCACTCACTACTACATGGATCAATGTCGATGACATTATACTAAGTCAAATAAGCCAACACACAAGGCAAATTCTGCATATATTCACTTCTACAAAGTTCTCATTGTAGTGAAAATCATAGATTGAGGTAGACAAATGGGCTTGTCAGAGCCTGGGTGAATGCAGAGAAGCAGACTTGTTGTTTTGTACATACACAGTTTGAGCTCAGTAACATGGAAAATTTCTAAACATGAATGGTGGTAAAAAAAAAATTCGCCACCATAGTAATATATTTTGTGATACGCAGTCGTGAGCTCCAAAATATTTTAAACATATTGCTAAAAAACTTTACCTCAGTATAAAAGTCAAAAACAATAAAAGTACTATAATTCTTCTAAATTTGGATTCCAACTAAGATTTAAGACAGTTAAAGAAATATCTGGAGCACTGTTAGATTAACTTATATTTTGTTTTATGAACTGTGGAATCTGCAAGGAAAAATGTAGTGCAGTGGATTATTTTTATTAACTTCATTGAGATCAATATGACTAGACTCATGCAACTCTGATTATTTACTTATATATGTATATGTGTGTATATATATACATGTAAAACATATACAATTTAACTTTCAGTTGCAGAAAGTATGATACTTTAAATTAATATTATACTAAACATTATAGCAATTTCCATCAATTGTTGCAGGAATAGTACTTTTGATGACACACTGCCCATGAGAAGTCACTTATCCTTAGTTACCGAATTGGAAAAGGAACATGAGACAGAAAAACAAATGCCACATCACATCTGATGTTCAAAATCTTTCCTCATGAGCTTCAAACAGCATGTCTTTAATTATTCATGGTCCGGTGGACAAATATTCCAGCACTGCACCATAGCTTTCTGTGTGCAATACTCGAACACATTTCCTGACGTGGGAGCAGCCTCAGGCATCAAGTGTTTGTTTCAATGGCACAAATGAACATTTTCATACAAAAACAAATCTATTCATGTGGACCCTTTCATTCTTCTGCTCAGTGAAATAAATACAAGTAATCGACATGAAGCTCACTGCATATATGTCCACCTACAATGCTTTTCTTGCATTCCTGTCAAACTGTGTAATGCAGATAGGAAGATTACCAACCTTTACTGGGAGGAAAGTGCACACAGAAAGACTTTAGAGATGGAGTCCTACAGCAGACTTTGGGTCAGGACTTCCTGAGAGGAAGGATGGATGGAGGCATGGGCTTTACTGACTGCCCTCACACGGAACATGTCAGGGTTGGTCCAGGATGCAGTAGGGTATTATCCTAATACTAGTCTCTTCAGGGTGATTCATATAAAGATATTTTATAGATGGTAAGACCAGGATGCAAAGACTGTAAGTGAACCTTCCTAGCAAACCAGCTATGAAAGTGGACACATACATACAGAAATAAGTGTGTACGTGTGTATTTATATGAGTGTGTTCTTATATGTGAATGTAATTTCATGCACACACAATAAGTATTTACATAAATGTTTATATGTATCTATGTGAATAAACATAGATCCACATAAAAATCTTGTAAATATGTTGTGGTTGAGTTATCTTTGAAATATAATTGAGTTGTGAACCTAAAATAAGAGTGGGTCCCACTGGAATAATAAATAATAAAAATGAAATGAAAAAATATTTATATCATTATCTCCCACTGGAGATAAGTTATTCATAAAAAATGTGAAAATTTTGTGCAAAAGATACTTTATAGTGTTTAAAAGTTAGTCAAATTGGAATTTTTCTTGTGTATCTTTTTTAATTTTTATTTTAAGCAGAAGAAAAGTAAGAAATTAAAGTAAAACAATTTCACAACAAGCCAATAGGAGAGTAACAATAATCACCACATTGCATATTGTTATATTCACAGTAGTTATTTAAGGTATAAGATACAGGCATGAAACATTGTCCAGAAAATTATTAGCACAAAACTTTCAACTCAGTGAATCAAGAGAAACCAGTTATATGACTTATGTATCTTTAGTCACCACGTTTTACTGATTTTCCACTTGATGCTCCCACATATATGACTACTACCAGTGACAAATGTCTTGATAGGGGATCTAAATGAGAACTTACTTCTCAATCCCAATGATAAACTGTCCCACTGAGGAGACTTTCTTTGCAGAGAAAGAGCCTCATAGTCTCCAGTGTAAACCAGGTATGAGTTCAGGGTCATGAGCAAAGTTCTCCAAATGCTGCACATGACAGAAAATGAATTCTGTGTCAGCATCATTTGAAGTCCACATGCATGATTTTATTGTATAGATCACTTTTACTTACATGTCTATGTAGAGGAGAAATGAGACACTGAACATAGCTCATTTGCTATTCCTGTGTTATTAAATACGTAGATTTTTCCAGTACAGCCTCATAGCCACACCAGCAACTGGGGAAGCACAAACATTTACATTTGAGTCATTGGTGCCCACAGAGAGACCAAGAGAAAGGGCTGGGAACCAAGGAGCAGCAACCCCTAGAATCTGCACCATGCACTTTACACAGCAGCACAGACCTCCACACTCTGTTCCTGTTGATCAGGGGAGTCTTAAAGGCAGATCTCTACAGTAATGATGTGATTATTCCATTTGCTTTGATCATTTATAGAGCTGAAGCGAGAATTTATATTTATCAAAAAAGGCTCCAGTCATTTTGCAGAATATTTTCAATGAAACATTACACAGGAATTAGTATAAACCTTAAAATGAAGTAAACTGTCAAAGGTTTCAATAAAAATTACACAAATAAATGCCAATTTCTCATATCCATGATTCTGTCCACCTTGTTCTGCAGAAATCAGACTCGCTTTTTTCTTCTTATGACCCCTGAAATATTCCCTGCTCCTGCTCTCTGCTAAAGTGACCCTCATATCCATGATTCTGTCCACCTTGTTCTGCAGAAATCAGACTCGCTTTTTTCTTCTTATGACCCCTGAAATATTCCCTGCTCCTGCTCTCTGCTAAAGTGACCCTCCTGAGATGGGTCAGTGTTTTGGGGAGGGCAATGAAGCTACTGATTCTGGAAAGCCAGTCACGGCACCATGTACAAAGCTGATCATACCTGAGCCTATCTATCTACTCTAATACACATTCCGCATTGTCCTCAGGTAACTGGAATTCACCATTTGTAAAAGGATTGGTGTAGAATCTCAGAAGTGTTAGCAGAGTAAGGGAAGAATCGTTCTCATTGTGTGTACATAAAGCCAATGCGATTCCCCTTCTATGTGGTGTTTCCTGACAGATTCCACTAAAAACAGCATGAATAAAGCACAGTGTTCTTCACTTCACTTGATAAAAGTCACTGGTCTTATTTACCATTTGTATCGGGTGATACGCTATGTACCCCCAAGTCCTCACGTACTTTTGATGGGGCTAAGGCTGGTGCTTGCTTGTGATCGGTTTGCTATACCTGCCCAGGGGTGGAGCCGACATACAGTGTAAGGGAAGGCGGGTCTTCCACTTCCGCCTCTCTCTCTCTTGCCAGGTCGCCTTGTGGCTTGCAACCACCATGAACTGTAGCCCCGTCACCCCATGCTGACTTGGAGCCAACTAATGGACTGAAACTCCTGAGAAACTGTAACAATAAATAAATCTTTCCTTCCCTAATTTGGCCGTCAGGTATTTTGTCTCAGCAATGAGTGGATAGTAACTAAGACACCATTTGCAACGTTTTGTTATCGATTGTTCAGGATGTGATAAAGAACAGGTTTTTCAGGGTATAAAGTAGACAAAAATAACTAAAAATTATTTTGTGTATATTTGGTCAACTATAACTTACATACCTTCAAGAAGTTCTAAAGTGATGCATTACCACTAATAAACAAATAGGTAAACATAAGCAGATACATTTTCTTTGATACACAGAAATTGATTGCATTGAGATATTCTTTGAATTCTTTTCACATTCTTTCCAAAAGTATTGTCAGCTGTGAAATCAGTGATTTAATCCACTCTCCCTCCATCACCCCCATGACCTGATCACCTCTTCCATATCTTTTAATCTAACCAAGATAACAATTAGCCCACAGTCATAGGTGAATACCATCATCTCCCTGAGTAAACTTTTGAGCACTGTCCTGACAAATGTGTGCGCGCACCTCTCATTCCTGCACTTGGCATTTCAGAGACCTCCAAGTAGACTGAGCAGCACGACAATTCCTGTCCTTCTGTAGCATGAACTGAGTCTGTGGCACTGGGGAATGCCCACTGAGACCCAGACAAGAGAGGGCCAGTCACTGAGGACACAGACTGGCCTGAGGCCAAGGTGAGGGCAGAGTCCTGACAGGCACTGAGATGCTCTCCAGGCCACCATGGCTGACACCATGGAGCAGAGCAGACAGGCTCTCTGGGAGCACCCTGTGCCATCCTGCCTCTGAGATGCCAGGATATCTTCTGTGTTCATGTTGTGATTCAGTGCATGCATGGTTATGGTGGCCTGCTTGTAATTAATTCATTTTCCATGTTTTGTGTGCAGAATGAAAGTACATAAGAATGAAGTGAATTTGACAAAGCCAATGAAATCTTAGAGTATCACACAAATGATATTATAATGGTTCCAATTATTTCCTTTCTTTTCAAAATGCACATAAAATTATTAAAATATTTTCTTATTATAGTCAATTATAGAGCCAGGCGTGGTGGTGCATACCTTGAATCCCAGCACTCAGGAGGCTGAGGCAGGAGGATCATTGTTAATTCGAGACCAGTCTGCACTACAAAGTGAGTTCAAGGCCAGCCTCAACTGCATAGTGAGACCCTGTCTCAAAAAACAGGGTTGAGATTTTAGCTCAGTGGCCTAAGTGCCTGCTGGGCAGGTGCGAAGTTGTGAGTTTGATTCCCAGGGTCGAATAAAATAAAATAAAATAAAATAAATTATAAAATGATATTATAGGTACAGTAGAAAATTTTAAAAGAATACTCAAAAGTAAAATTTCTACTGCATATTGTACCTTAAGTGTTCACTTATCTCTCAGAGTTTCTGGAAATGAATAAACTTTGCCTTCTCTTCAGAAAATCATACTGTTCCTTTTTGGTTTGAAGGACTTAAAAATCTTTGTGTTTTCAATTATCTGGTGAAAAAAATTTCCTGAATTCAAAAGATATAAATTTTTCCATACCCTTCCAATTGAGGAACTAATGAATTTATTTATTTTTTAAACCTTGTATTACTGTATGCTTCCAGTATGTAATTATTCCCTTCATTGTGAGTAGTTGATACACATAGGTATCCATCCCATCATAATCCTATTTACATTCCCTTCCCCCTTCTCTTTTGGTCCTCTCCTTTGGTCTTTTAGTTTCCTTTCTAATCACACAAAGTCTCTCCATATGTTTCTTATTACACAGCTTTTAATTTGCTCTGAATTTATCTAAAATTAGGACTTTTAACATGACAGAAATCATATAACATTTAGGATTCTATGTCTGATTTATTTTGCTCAATATTATGATCTCAAAATGCATTCACTTTTCTATGAATGACTCAAGTTTATCCATCTTTATGGGAGAATAGTACTCTGTTTTGTATGAATTCTCTATTTTCTTCATCCATTCATCTGTAGGATAACAATAACGCACTTCTGAGTTACATAGAATTGTAACATAACTTGAAACCTGGAATGATGATTCTTACTACTTTATTCTTTGCTCAGGATTCCTTTGGTTAATCTGGGGTCCTTTGTTTTTTATAACAATTTAGAATTTTTGTTTCTACTTCTGTGACAAATGCCATTGATAAGTGGGTTACAGTTGCATTAAATCCACAAGTGAGTGACATCATAACAGGCATTTAGGCATTGCTGTCTCTGAAAATCCAGGAATGGGAGATATAATCCCATTTTCTCATGTTCTCTTCGATCTCCTTTTTTCAGGATAATGTCCTCTTTGATCTCCTGTTGTTTTCAGGATACAGTGCTTCTGCTTGCTACACTAGATTAATTCTTAAGTGCTTATTTTTTTTATTTTTTTTGAAGTAATTGAGGATGCTATCATTTTTCTTTCTTTTTTCTCAGTGGTTTCATTATTGGTGCACAGGACTATTAATTTTTGTGTTCATTTTGTATCCTGGTAGATTTTAAAAACTGCTTACTTTATCTAGAAGTCTTTTTGATGAAATTTTCTACCTTGTATTAAAGTTTAGGTCATCTGACAATAAGATAGCCTCATCTCTTTTGTAATAGGTGTCATATATATATATATATATATACATACATGTATATGTGAGTGTGTGTTTATACACTGTATATGTACATATACACATATATGGTGTATATATGTACTCCAATTAATTTAAATCATGAGTCCATATAATTTATATTATTATTAATCATCTTTTGAAATTCCATGTTGATGATGTTAATTTCAGTTTATTCAAATGTATTGAGATAGGGTAAAGATTTGTCTATTCATTCTTTTGAAGACCTATCTCTTTTATTCACTGATGGATTGATCACACCTCATATTCTTAAAGTTTATACATATATATATATATATATATATATATATATATATAGTGTTGCATGACATCATTGGTTGAAATTTTGAATGCTGTATTTAACAGAAGTAGTGATAGTAAGTGTATTTGTCTTGTTCCTGATTTTATAGCAAAAGGAAAATACTTTTTTTCAATTTGACATAGTTTTGAAAATAGCTTTGGTATAAATGCCTTTGTCAGACTGAGATGAGGTCCTCTAGTTCCAATTTTTCGGGGATTGGAGTTTCTGAAAGGCTTTATCTGTGTCTATTGAGATGCTCATGTGGTTTTGTCCTTGCTCCTGTTTATGTGATGCTTTATATTTATTGATTTGAAAATGCTGAACCATCCTTGCATACATGGGATGAAGCCTTCTCAGTCATGATGCATGCTTTTTAAAATGATTTGTGTTATGTTTGCCAGGGGAATGTTAAGGGTCTTTGCATCTATGTGAATTAATGAGACTCATCTGTATTTTTTTGTTTTTCGTTAGGTCTTTGTCCATCTGTAGAATCAAGGTAATGCTAGCTTTCAGGAATATGTTTGACAATACTCCTTTCTCTGTCCTTTCGATGAAGACATTGAAGAATATTTGCATGAGATCTTTCCTAATTATCTTTTGCAGTCAGTGGAGAATCCATCAGTACTTGCAGCTGTCTTCACAGACAGGTGTTTATTACTGCCTCAATAACTTTGGGTGTTGTTGAGTTATTCAGAGATATTTTATCTTATTGGCTCAATTTTTGTAATTTACACATATCTCCAAATGTATTCATTCCCTCTGGACTCTATAATTTGCTGGAATAGAGGTATTTTAAAATCATTACTGATAATCTTCTCAATTTCGATAATTATCGTTTCAATTTATCCTCACTCGTATTTATTGAGATTGGGTACAAATTTCTATTCTTTCTTTTGAAGACACATCCTTAGATTCAGCACTTCTTTGATCATACATTATATTCTAAAAGTTTGCAAAAGTTTCTGCACTTTTCATTTTACAAGTTCGTTATTTTCTTTGGGCAGAGGCAAAAAAGTATTGAAGACTATAATCAATACATAATTGTGGCAACAGATATTAAAATTTTACATCTTACTGATTAAATTTATTTCAAGAGACCAAGATATTAAAAATTTTTCCAGTGAAGGACTATGTGTGAACACAGACTGAACATTGCCTACATTTGTATGGAGCATAACTTTTCACTCACACTTCCTAGGGCCCCCATCACTTCCTTGCTCCTCAGACTGTAGATAACAGGCTTCAGCATAGAGGTGAGGATGGGGTAGAAGACAACCAGGACCTTGTCCTCTGCTGGAGATCAGAGGGACTTCGGTGGAGATAAGTGTAAAAAAATGGGGCATAGTAGAAAGTCACCACGGTGAATGGTGCTACAGGTAGAATAGGACTTCCTCCTGCCTTCCTGTGAGTGCAGGTGGTAGACAGCAAGGAGAACTTTCCCATAGGAAATCACAATGATAATGAAAGGGAACAGGAGAAAGGTAATGGTGCTGAGGAAAACATCGTACTTGTGGACCCTGATGTTCCCACAAGCCAGAGTCAGCATGGCTGGGACATGACAGAAGAAATAATTGGTGACCCTACACCTGCAGTGAGGGATCCTGAGGATGTATACTGTGTGAGCACAGGAGTTGACAGCACCCATTACCCAAGACCTCAGAATCATCAGCACACACACTCTTCTGTTCATGAAGATTGGGTAGTGCAGAGGAAAGCAAATAGCCACATAATGGTCATAGGTCATAGCCATGAGGATAAGTCCTTCTGAACACGCTAAAGTCACAAAGAAAAAAGCCTGGAACCCACACCCAATGAAGGAGATGGACTTGTTTCCAGATAGAAAACCAGAAGCCATCTTGGGGACAGTGGTGCAGATGTGCATGAAGTCCATGAGGGAGAGCTGACTGAGCAGGATATACGTGGGTGTGTGGAGGTGGGCATCCAGGAGGATGAGCAGGACCATGGACAGGTTGTCAGCCAGGACCATTAGGAAGATAGGGAAGATGAGCCTGAAGAGGACAAGGCCGACCCTTGATGATGTGGAACAGGCCCAGTCGGATGAAGTCAGTAGAGGGCTGAATGTAATTTACCATGGTGTATTCCTATTGTTTAGCCCTAAAGAGAGGCACAAAAGTGAATCTGTATAGATCATTACCAAGTTTGACAAATTCCCTAGTGTAATTAGTTTGGGATTTTTTCATTGATTATCTAGTTATGAATTGATGAATCAATTTTGAATAAGTAAAATTCATTTACTTACCAAGACTATTTTATGAAACCAATATTTATGATGTACATACAAGTTTTGTAAGAAACCTTAAAATTAACAGAGTAATTGTATTTTTTGTGATTTCAAATGATGTGAATCCTGTACAGTCACATACTGACTTATGTGACATCATTCTCTGATTTATGTTCAAAACATATGCTTGAAAGTACTTGTAAAAGCACACATCATAGCTCAGTGTATATTATGGGTAATGTTTTATACACCCATATATAATTTAAGCTTAAATATTTATTTCTTCAGAAGTATTTCTAATATTTCACATGGTGTCTTGGTTACTCTTTACTCATTGCTGAGACAAACACCTGACACACAAAATTAGGGAAGGAAAGGTTTATTTAGCTTACAGTTTTTGGAGGTTTCAGTCCACAATCAGCTGGCTCCAAGGCAGGGTGGCATGGTACTGGGGCAACACTTCAAGGCAGCAGCCACACAAAAGCAGCAAAGTAAAAGGAGCAAGAGCAAGCCTCTTCTCCTCCTTTATATAGTACACAGGACACCGCCCCCCCCCCCCAGGGTGGGTGTAGCATTCACAAACATTCTTGCCTTCTTTTGCACAGGATGAGGATGTTTGCCAAGTAAGACCCCTGGCTCCCTGCTGAGTCTCTCAGCTAAACTTCTGACCTTCTCAAATTGTAACAATAACCAGATAACCGTGCTCTACATTCCAGAATGTAGAGCTGCTGAATTACTTAGTTAAGCTACTAGACTTCTCAAGTTGACACAATGTATAAACCGTAACACATGGTAAGCACCCATTTTGAGGAAGTAGCCTTTTTGTTAGTTTTCGCCCCCATCTAACTTGTGTTAGCCCAAGTGTCATTAAAAGTCTCCTTTGCTCAGAAGTCTCAGTGTGTTCTTGCAGCCTCACCCCTTTTAAATACAGCCCTAGTCCCTCACAATCCCATTTCCGGAGCTAACCAGCACTCTTCCTGTTTCAGCGCCTTCCTCCACATGCGGATGGATGGCAGGCACCCTGAGTGATGCTACGTGTGCGTCATCACCTGGGAAACACAAATCAAAACTGTAATGAGACAGCATTGCACACTCAGCAGGAAAGTCTTCAATAAAGAAACAAATAATTTTTGAATAAATAAATATTTCTTGACAAAGGCAGAAAAATTGGATATTTTTGCCAATTTTTTCAGAGAGAAATATTACTCTTACAGTGTAAAATATTATGATGGTCACTCCAAATTGGAACAGAATTCGAATATGTTCTAGTAACTCCACGTTTGGATGTGTACTAGAAGTATCCACATTTTCTTATGAGCATAATTCACGTTATCCACTAGGCACAATTTAATTGTACAAACACAGATGTATCCATAATGAAAATGTGCTATGCAAACACAGGGGAATTCTTAGGTTTTCAAAGGAAACAGATAGTGACCCATGCTACAAGATGGATAAACATTGATAACATTTTCCCAAGTGATAGAAGGCAGTCACAAAATGACATATGTGTAAATTCACTCATGAAGTACCCTCTATGGTTAAAATCAAAGAAACCATTGGTGAAATGGAGGTATTAGGGGATGGGTGAATGGAAAGGAGAGGTCTAATTTACTGATTACACATATTTAGTTTAATAAGA
>RJWM01039254.1:0-16223 GCA_004363535.1 Dasyprocta punctata | reverse complement strand
TTTTTATCTTAACCTCAAATTGTAGTTCTTTGCAGCAAGGGAGAAATACAATTTTAGAGGTGTAGATTGGTGAATATAAATTAGAGAGACTTTTGACTTATATCAAAGTCTTACAGAATTTTTGCTGTAGAAACGTTTTAGGTATCATTTCTGTATGTTATTTTCAGCTGATTAAGTTACTATGCGGCTGAATTCCAGACAGGGGTGGGACGAGGATACTATTAAAAAGGCTCGTGAGTTTTTTTTTTTTTTTTTTAATTGTGGACCTAACAGATTTACCCTTTTTCATTTAAGAGGAAAGCTCCATGAAGACAAAACTCAAAATCCATGTAAATGCATGTACGTCATCTTTCCTTTAGTGTTAGGGCGGATCTCACATGTCCCCTGTAGTTCTCGCAGGTTCAGAGGTGGGGCCTGTGGAAGCTGGCTGGGTCCTGGGGCTGCACTCCTCTAGTGGTGATCCCAGGCTGCAGTCCTAGTTGGCCTGCTGCTCAAAGGCAGGGCCTGAAGAGGGTGGCAGGCACTAGGGGTGCGGCCTGTGAGGCAAAGTCTCCTGCCGGGCTCTTCCCTTCTCCCAGCTTCCTGGCTGCTGTGATGTGAGCTACTGCCCTCCGCGTGGCCCCTCTGTCGTGTTGTTTTTCCCTTGGAGCCAGCCCACCGGAGACTGTCACCTTGAGCTAAACTAAGTTACTCCTCCTTTAAGCTGTGGGTATTGGTAATTTGTCCTAGCAATGAGAAAGTGGCTAGGATGCCTAGGAATAGAAATGCCACATTTTGGAACATTGGAATCAAGGCCTGAAGTCCCCAGGAGTACAAAAACAAAAAGAAAGAAGAGAACCTGTTATATGCCGCGATTAGTCGTGATTGGCCACTGAAGCATGTGAGGTGGTGGAATCAGATGGGGGAAGGCAGGACAAGACAGAAACACTGTTCTCTTAGGACATCAGTGTGTCCACAGCCACTCTGGGACCTGTGTCAGAATTCCACACCACAGTCTCAGTCTGTAAGGTCTGAGTGAGAATGGCTGATTTTCCACATCCTACCCTGGGTTGTCTTGCTTTTCACAGCCATTGTGCCACAACTTCTCATCTTAGAAGGTCTCACTGTTTCCCCTGAACTCTCCTCCTGGGCTTGACTCAGTAGCTGCCTGAGCCTTCGGGAGCCCTGCAATGCCATTTGCCCTGGGCACCTTTTCTCCTCTTCCTGTCCCCTGAGGGGCTTTGTGGCTGGGACCCTGCACAGGCCTCCGGGCTCCTGCAGGGAGCTGAAGGCTCTCATTGAGAAGGGGTAGTGGACAGAGGCTGTCTGAGGACAGCTGAGCTTCTTGATGCTGTTCTCTTGTTTTACTTTGGGGGAAGAGGTTCTGACTTTAAGAGAGCAGCCCCACTGCCATGTTTGTGCAGCAAGTGTATGAACCAGTCCCAGAGAGCAGTAAGACCATTCTTGAACTGGAAAGTGACTTCCAGCACGCTGCCAGGAGCATCGGATAATAAAGACAGTGAACTCTGGCACCTGGCGACATCTCTGACATCTCTTTCCTGTCACCTCCTGCGGAAGCAGAAAGCCTTTGGGGGATAATAGCTTTTCTCCTTGGGCATGTGTGAACAAAGTTACAGTTTTGCACCCTACGGATCACGCTTGATTTTGTTTTGCATCCTGCCTTTTGGACTCAGGTATGTTGGAGACCCTGGGGATTTGGAAATGAATTCGCTTGTTGGAAGCCAGAGAGGAACACATTTCAGACTCAGCAGGGCACACAGACAAACCAGGCACAGTTCAGGGTGCTTTCCAGTGAGGGGAACAAATGCCAGACTGCAGAAAAAAGAGCAACAGTTGGAGCACCGTGTGGGTCATTGTCCCTAACAAGTTCGTGATTTGATGACAGAGGAAAGAATATTGGTGGTGATGGTGAGGGCTGGCTTCTGGATGGCAGGAGCAGGATGTTGGGGTGAGGTGACAAAGCCATTGTAGGGGAGGAGGGCTCAGAGCAGGTGGTACTAGTGCTGAGGATGAAGATACCAGCCAGGAGCTCAGGTCGGAATACTTAGTTGGTTTTCTCCTGAGGGATATATCAGTTTTCTGCACAACAAATGCATGCCTTTTTGTAGGTTAATTTTTAAAGACTCATTTAGAATGTTCTCATGTCATAGTCAGCATAAAACTCACAGATCTCAACTTGGGACCGGCAGGAAAGTATGTTCTGAGTTGTGATGCAAGCCCAGGGAATTTGTCTTTTTTTCCCTAGTCTTGGGGTTGTGGTGGCCCAGGAACCAGAACTGGGCACAAGACAGGAAACACTGTTAGCTTTTCTCTGAGTTCATTTTTAGGTGTTAATGGCTTTCCTCAGTTGGATTGGTTTGGTTTGGAAAATATTGTTTGCAGTACCCACAAATACACATTACTTTGGGAGAATATCTTCATTGTTACTGTCCCCCCCATACTTCCCCGTTGCGTATCAGCACAGCTCTAGATGGTCCCCTGGGGGAAGGATGGTGAGAGAATGGGAAAATAAAGAAAAGAGAGGAAAGCTGAGGTCATATGGAGCCCTCTCTCCTGATGGGAAAGAAGGAACTGCTCAACCAAGGTAGCACTTTTATTTATACACTCAGGAGGATGATGTTAATTTGAACCCCTCTGCCTAGCAACTTTTTTGTCTGGCTGGCCTGGGCCCCTTGCCTTCTCAGAGCTGAAATAGCTTGTTTATCTGGCTCGCTTTGGGCTCTTTGTGTTCTCAGGGCTGGCCTGGCTTTAGCCCCCCGTACATGTGATGGACCTCTAGCTTCAACCACTGTCTTACCCTCCCCCCAACCAGCGCCATCCTGAGCATGTGCTGGGGTTGTGCTTTTTATCAGTGGCCCTCCTGCTTCCTTCTGGGCAGAAAGGGGGCATGGACCCACAGGTCCTAGGGGAACCTTCCTTGGGACTCAGCTGCTCCCCTGGACAGCGCTGGCCTTGGAGGTGGTTGGAAGGTGGCACTGCAGCCCCCTCTGCAGAGCGGAAGACAGGTGCCAGTCACTGTAGGCAAAATGTTTGACTTTTTTTAATGTGTGAGATGATACATGGTGGGCTGCAAAAGCAGCCTTTTGAAGTAATGAGACTTAACGGGAAGAAAACGCTCAGCTACCTCCATTTCCACACAGAGGGCGTCCTTTTGGGCACCCTGACTAGGCTGCTCTTCGGGGGACTTCACAGCCTGTGGCCATGTGACTCGCTCAGCAGCAGAGCATCCAAGACAGGGAGGGGGCTGCATGGGCTCACACTTTCCTGATACCTTTTTAAATTTTATTTATTTTAATTTAGAGATGCTAGAGGTTTGAGTAACTGACTCACATAAACCTGTATTCTGGAGTCGACAGAGTTGATCACGTAGAATTAAATTGGTCAGGACTTTCGGGAGAGGAGGTTTCAGGAACTAAGACCAAGTTTTTACTTAGCTTCTAGATGCTGGTGCATGCTAGGTGTGCACCGCAGAGCTGTGACTGTCTGTGCAACTGCTTCACTCAGTAACACAGGTCACTTGATAGATCTCCATCAGTTATTTGAGATTCAGCATTGAAATTGTTCTCTTTCCTATTTTCTGAAGTATATTTGTTCACTAGGAAATAATTTGCAGTGTATCTTACAGACTGAAAACCCTGTCAGGAGCATGGGGAGAACCTGCCTTCCTACACTCTATAGCCCAGCTCCATGCGGGGAAATGTCACTGGCTGTATTGTAAACGTAAATACTTTGGTGTTCTTTTCACAAGATTTTGGGTTCTTCAGTAAGCAGAGAGAAGGAAATAAGCCTTTCAGATCTGTAACTTTTTAAAACATAATTTCTTCATGAATCGAGACTAAAAAGATATGAGCAAAAACTAACACGAGCTGTTCGATGTTCATGTTTGATGTTTAGCTGTAATAATATTTTAATGGAACCCTACATTTTGGTAGCGGAACACATGAGTGAAGGAACATGTTATTTTCAAAATAAGTGAGTTTTAATAAAGAACCAAGAGTTTTGAAATGCCGCTGCGTTTTGCAAATAAAAATTCAGTTGAACTCACTGCCGCTCAGCTATGCCTGTCATTCCTGTCTCTGTCACCTGTGGACTGGAATCCAGGTCCCTGATGCTGAGGAGCGTCCTTCAGCAGCGTCACACATATGTAGACTGACTGCAGAACAATGCAAATAACGCAACTGCTGTGACTCACAGTAGTCTTACAGTTCTTCCTGTAGTCACAGGCAGTGTCATGATGCTGAAAGATGCACCACACTGTGCTCATGGTATAATTCAGCTTGTGTGCAGGACGTGTACCCCATAACTGCTTGGGAACTTGTCTAATCTGGCTTATATTTTGTAGATGCCATCTCTAACCTTTCCAGATGCCAATTAAATTCTGCTTCATTGTTTAATCAGCATTCTAGAAAAATAAAACCTGAAAAACATTTCCTATTGTATTTGCTTTTCACAGGCCTGTGAAATAATTCATCTTTTATTTGGTCTAGGTTTCACTTTCGTGTGTAGGTTCTTGACTCTTGTTGGGTGGAGGCTATTCAGGTCAGTTCCACTTTGTGTTGGTAGCATAATTTGTTAAAAGCCCCCTTCTGTTTATTTTCCAAAGTCAGTTGCAGAGTTACACTCTGCTCAGTTTTGTTCTGCAGCGTTGTTTCCCCAGTTTATTATAAAGGGACATTAACCTACTTGGTCAGCAGAGTGTAAGCTAGTTCACTGGATATTCAGGTAGCACTGTTACTTTGTGGACTGTGCATACTCATACCAAACAAATCATAGGTGGTTTTGGGTTGCAAACATAGTTGTTCCTAAAGGCATCTATTCCCATAAGTGTGCATCTTTTTTGTCAAAGTATAATTCTTTTACTTGTAGTGGCAGAGTTTCATACATTCGGTGATAGTCTGTATACACTGTTAGCCAGCTGGTGATAAACCACTTGGAGTTGCATTTATTTTATCCTAATTCAGAGGCAGGAGAACTGTACAGTGACAAAACTATAGCAGGATCTCTGTTCAGAGTGCTGTTGTCATCAAAATGTGTGTCACTGGTGCTCCATTTACCAGCTTCTCTGAAGAAGCACATTCACTCTCTTCACTTGCCCAGCAGAAGGTTGGCTCTTTGCTGTGAGCTGTTGACAGTTACTGCTTCTTCCGAGGCTGATGAGTATACAGTGTTACAATGTCTCTAAGAATAATTTTGCTTATCTGTATAATAATTTAAGAATTTAATCATTTCCAAACATATCCTAAGTTATTCAGCCCTTTGTCAGTATCTCAGTTTGGTTTTACAGTTTTTGACTTTTTTTTTAAAAAGTATTTTATTGTGAGTATAATAGTGTGTTAAATACATTAAGAAATGTGCTTCTAAATCTGTTGTTGTTTCTAGGAGAATTCCTCACATTCTTTTCTGTATGATACTCTGACACATGTCTCATTGGAGGGAGGTGACAGTTCTATGAGGTACACATCAGCAGTGCATCCCTTCTGCACGGAGGAGGCAGCTGGGACCCCGAGCAATCAGGGGTTGTCCTGGAATCACAGCCACTGAGTGTGGCAGGGGCTGCCACCCAGCACCTCTCCCCCTTTCCCTCCTGGCAGACCTGTCAGCTTCCCGTCATTGTTAGGGAGAGAAACTGGCATCTCAAGTAGCTACCATCCCATCCCGCTGGACAGAATGAAGCCATCATGTTGCCCATGGCCAGGTGCTGCAAAACCCTCTGCCCTCACAGCTGCGATGGGCATCGTGCTGTTAAGTAGAGTAAGAGGAGTCCCCTGGCAGCAAGAGGGGTGTCCTGCTTGGCCAGGGGTCCTCTGCTGCCTGTCTGGTGTGACAGTGCAGCAGCTCACTCACCACATCAGGAACCTTGTCACAGGTACCCTGTGTGAAGTTTAGGTGGACAGACATGCAGACCCTTTTACTGTGACCCACCCAGAAGCCAGATATTTCATTACAGGGAAAGCAAAAAGGCATGTGGTAGAAAAAGGTGATTTGTTTATCACAGCCTTTGGATTTTAGTATGTTGACAACATCTGTGTTATTCCTATCCCTTCTCCCCACTGTGTGGCTTTATTTGTCCTCGATAGCGCTATCTCCCCTTCCACCTGCTTCTCACCAGCGTTCAGTCCTTCCAGCCCTGTGTGTATGCAGGCTTCTCGCTAATGAGAGCGGCTATTGATGAGGGCGTCCTCCCGGCTCGTGCTCTGGGATGCAGTCCTCACATCAGCACGTGGGGAATTCCTTCAGCTGAGTGTGCAAAGAATCCCTGCTTTACAGAGGAAGAGAAGCTGAGGTGTGATGCAGACATGCCCGCAGTGTCACGCAGGGGTGAAGGGGAAGCTGCCTGTGTGATGGTGACAGTGACCGTGACACCCTGCTCTGACTTCACAGCCAGTCAATGTGAACAAATGACCAGAGTGATTCTGTTTTCAGCCTCGCCCACATCAAGGGACCACGCTGTCTCTCCCTTAGAAAATGTGATCTTTTGTGTTTTTTAATTGTTGGCAGCTTTTGTACTTAGAGATTTTCTTTTCTGTTCCTACACTCAATTAAGTAAAAATAGTCTGGTGTTCATAGTATATGCCAAGTATTGCATTTTCTTCTTATTTATACCTGTATGGTCCTAGAGCAGAGAAGTAGTTCCAGATCTTGTGATAATAAAAACAATTAGGGTTGAAACAGATATTGCTTCTTTGATTTTTGCCAATTTTGCCATATTTGAAGATTGTGAGGTCCACTGTGTAGTCTGCTGTGTATAAGTTAGTCATGCAACATTCTGAGATGAAGCTCTTGCTGCCTCCTCTTGTACCTCCCAGAAGTTTATCTTGATTTTCTCCAAGAGATGGATGTGGAAGTACTATTTGACCTTACCTTTGTGCATAAAACCATAAGAAAATCAGCTCCAACTCTGTGTATGTGTGATTGACGAAGAGATGGAATTTAATTTCTCAAGAAGATTACAGATGGCTACAAAAGGCACAGAGCTGCTGGTCTGAAATGACTGTGTCTGCAGAACGCACTCTGGTTTGTAGACACAGAAAATGTGGTCAGACTCAGTCGCTTTGGAGCTCACTCCTCACAGACACAGGGTGCGAGGGGCTCTGTGTGTTTGGGTTTGCTGCTGTCCCCAGACTCTGTCCGCTGACCAGATCGGTGATTCGTTCTTGCCCTTCACCTCTTTTTCTAGTAACTAAAACCCTAGGAAATGAAGGCATTCTGACACAAACCATGTTAGCTATCCTTGTCTCTTCATTTTTCATAGACTTTTAAAACATTGAACATTGCCCTGCCTAAAACAGAAGTCATTTGCAACCCAGAGCAGCACCAGTTATCTTTCCCTGCTCAGCCCTGCTCCTCCACACCACTCCCTCTGCTCCTAGCACTGACGGGGGACTCGCCACTATGCACACCGCCTCGTCCTCGCAGCCCCTCACCTCTCTGTCCCTGAGAGGCCTGCTGCAGTCAGCACCTCGAGGGAGACCGGGGCCCACCGCTGCCAGACACTTGAGCAGCCCTTGTTCCTGCTTCCCGACTCACTGTGCATGGGCACTCCTAACAGGCCAGTGATTTCCCTTGCGTTTCTGTTGTCATATGTGTAGAAGCAGAAAATTAGATGGGGAAAATTATACATAGGCCAGTAAACTGAGAAGCGGCCTGACACACACTTGTTTTATCCAATTTGTCATTTATTTGTTTGTGTTTATTTGCCTGTTCCACACAAGACTCAAGGCAGCTGACACGCTCACAGAGAGAGTCCCTTGTTCTGTCTCTAGTGGATACAAGCTCCTGAAAGAAGCTCAGGATTGAAAAGGCTCATGCAACAGAACAGATAATTCAAGTTTTCCACTAACACTTTTATTGCTTTATTAATGCCTGCCTTGGGAATCATATCCCATGCAGCGCAGGTAAACAATAGCTTAACAGCAGACACTGAGAGTATTCCTGTCTCATCAACCTGTGCCTTATCTACGGGCTCCAGACATTTAGCTTCCACTTCTTCCTTCTCCTCTCCGTAAGCCTCTGAACAAGAGGCACACGCCAGACGTGTCCCAGCTGCTGATGCCTGTGACAGCACCGTCTGGGCCCTGGTGACTGCAGCGGCCGCGCTGCGGGGAGAAAGGTTTAACTCTCCGCAGCTTAAGCCAGATTAGTTTCATTTGTGCAGAGCCGCAGCAGTGGGGGGCTTTGCCGTGTGACGTGCAGATGACAGTCTGACTGGGAGCTAGTATTTGGGGAAAAATAACTGAAAAGAAAATGAAGGTTTTCAAACAACATAGTTATAAGACTCAGCATGTATCTGTATTTTTCTTCTGAAAAAAGTCAAAATTTTCACTGTGGAAAAACACCCAGAAACCAAGCAATAGCTTCCCTGTGTTTTCGCACTTGCATAACAATTTGTGTAAAAGGATAACGCTATACAAAATCATTCCAGTACTGAGAGCTGATTTTCCCAGAATCTTGAGGTAAGCCAATCAGCATGTTTGTACTTCCGTGTAGAGACGTTTAAGAGGGTGACAATGCAGAGCAAAGGGGTGTGGCCTGCCCCGCAGTTGAAGAGGATGGGGGGTGGGCACAGCAGTGTCTGCCAGTCCAGGTGTGTGCATAGCCAGTGTGGAGAGAGCTGGGGTGAGAGGGAGCAGGTGAAGAGATGTGCATGAAACTGGGGAGTCGCTGCACCCGGGCAGCACAGCATGGTGTGCTAAATTCCGGAGTCTAGAGTCCTATCAGGATTTCCAGATTTCCAGCTGCATAGTTTAAAATATATGGTTGCTCCACATACTCAGCTTTCAGAAGCCTGTGTAACCTGCCTTCTCACAGTGCTGTGCAGGCAAGGAAGGACACATCTTCCCAGTTCCTGCACCAGCAGGACGGGCCTGCAAAATGCTGTGGCGTGAGCTCTAGGAAGCTGAGGCTTCATGCAGACTGACCCTGAAGAGAACAAACCTCAGGGCTACTTCATCTGAGCCACCAAGGAGAGACAAACCAGGGCTCTGGGCACACTGCTCAGGCCCTGGGATGCTACCGGGGGCAGCTCGGGAGCTGTGTTAAAGAGTGAGAAGCAAATCGAGGGGAGGCAGCAAGGGCCAAGGCTCCAGCTTGCCCTGCACCCACAGATCCGGTCCTGATCTGTGTTGCTGGTGGATGCCAGCTCACCGCCTGCCAACCGTGGGAGCTGTAAAACCTGAGAACAGACACACACTTTGCAGCTGCCCATCTCCACCTGCCTGTGGTGCTCAGCAGTCGTTTCATTTTATAAAACAAACTGCAGAAGACTTCTGTCTGCCAGACTCCAAATTGGAAATGAGTGTCTTCTCTCAAATACCTTTGTCTGGCAGCCAGGGTGACACGTCCTTTCACAATTCAAGTGACAAGGCTAACACAATCTCCCAGCTGCTGCAGATCCTGTTTTAAAGCAGTATCTGTGTGCTCTGTGTAGATGCACAATGGGAAATTTTACTGATACCAACTTGCAGCTATCTGAACCATTGCTGAATTAGCTGCTTGGTGTAGACGAGTTTTATAAACACTGTAGTTGATGGTTTGAACATTCAAATTTTATTTTAACCTTCTGAGTATTTATATCCTTAGAGACTAGTTACAGATTCCTTTTTTTATGAAAGAGGGATGACAGCGCCCCACTCATCTATGGTGAGCTGGACACACATGTCCTGGTGGAGGGGGCTGCTCTCAGTGTGGCTCAGTACAGGTGAACTTTCTGCCTGGGCTTCTCCCAGAGATGGCACAGCTAGGCGTAGGTGACGTCGAGAACAGTTACTTGGCAGTAGAATCTGTTTCCTCAGAGCATAATGATCCTGAGATGCAATTCTTCTTAATTTTCAGTCTATTTTATAATCATTTTTTCTATCTCCTTTACTTAGTTCTTTTTAAAAATGTAGTGAGCTCCTGATAGTTTATGCTGGATGCTTTATATTTCCCTCATGCAATCATAGCAAGATGTTCTTTTCATTAGCCTACATATGTGCTGCTTAATTAAATGTCTTTTGCAGTTGTGATCCATTTTTTTCAAATTCTAGAAGTTTTGCTGGACATGGGTCAGAAGGAGCTCTGTGTCCATGGGAAAAGATACTAATGTAATATTGTGCCTTAAAATGACAAGTGTTTTTACCAAAGGTAGTTTGAAAAGAATCTATCTTGTTAGAAAAACTCTTTTTTTTTTAAGTTCAAAATAAAATGGTATCATCTGAGAAGCCCTGGTACATGCAGATTTGAAATGATGCCTGTCTGGGTGGACATTGCCCTTAGCATAAGCTTGGCAAGTGAGTGATGCTTTCACATGAGGTAGGGTGGAGGCTCCCTCTCAATACCATTGTGTGGCCAGACAGCTGAGGGTAGGTTGGGCATCAGCTTCTTGTACAAGGTGTGATCAAAATATACAGTGAATACTATTTAAATTTTTAAGAATTTATGTGGGAAGGAGGAGAAGGGGACATAAAAAGAATTACAGTGCTGTACACATGGCCCAGCTCCCCATAATGGATGTCATGATTATGTGCTGCAAACATGTATTAATAAAGTAAATAAATTAAAAATTTTACACAATGAAAGACACGTTGCCACTAATCCTCAAAATACTCTCTCCCTTCCCACTTTGAAAACACTTACTTCATCATTCTTGCCACTTTCCAAAGCAGTTCTGGAAGTCCTGTTTCATGAATGCCTTTTAGAGGTGTAATCAAAACTTCAGTGAACACTGCTGTCAGATGGAAAAGCGGGGGAAAAGCAGGGTCATAAAAACATAACTGTGGGTCCTCATTCACCTTATTCACTGGGTCTGTCCTATGTAACTCTAACTCTTCTCCACAATGACCATGAAAGGTAAACATTTTCAATTGATCAGCACATCAAGGCAGCCACAACCCACAACTGTGTATCTAAAGTCACTCACTCACGGAAGAGAACTTCCAGAACTGCTTCACCAAGTAGCCAAGAAGAGTGGGTGTATTGGAAGGAAGGGGTATGTTTTGAGGGGATTCATGGAATGTGTCTTACTATAATTTGGGCTGAGGGCAAGGAGGGAGCCAGGGTTTTGATGGAGAACAAACAGAGAATGAATGCAGGAAAGAGAAACAGTGAAGGAAGAATGATAGGTTGGCAGTGGGTAAATAATCAAATAAATGATTTTGAAATTGGGAGGGGAGGGAGGGAGAATGACTGCAGCTGACCCTCACCCCAGCTTAAGGTATCATGGACAGTTTAGTCCTTGCAGTGACCGTGGATGGTTAGGGTCCCTCCACCTCTAGGGCCTGGTCCAAAACCCAGTGGAACAAGAGGGCTGCAAAGCCAGAGAAGTGCTGCTCTCACCATCACCAACCCTGCTGCTGCCCTGGGGATCCTTCTTGGCTTTAGCTCCCTTCCCTGGTCTTAGGTCTGACTCTGGGCTTCAGTGCAGAGTTTATTCTTAGGCTCCCAGGCTTCCAAGGACCTAGAAATTTGAGACCTGTGATGCTGGAGGTGTGGTGTGAAAGTCCTCATGCCCTCGCCTTGGTTCCCACCTGGGCATCTCTAGAACAGAATGGTCCCTGGAACTGTAATACACAGCCACTGGTGGTGAGCACTTGTGCTGGCCTCCTAGGGGATACTGGGCTGTGTGCCCACATTATCCTGCTTCTCTGTGGGCTGCACTTGTGTACAGGGAGAAAAGCCAAAATGAATGGGGGTGCTGCACAGTGAGTACCACAGCAGGTGTGATTAGGTGTGGAGGAAGGAAAACCAGGTTGTAACTGAGCTTGTTGATAAGTTGTATACATATATATGTTGATCATTTCTCTTTTTATACTTGAAAGTATTTGATCACTTCTCATTATTAACTTCACTGGGGATCAGGTACAGATTTCAATACTATGCTTAGTAACTTTTTAAAGTTGCAGGAGGATAAAAGAAATTATAGTAGGCTTTAATTAATTTCTTTTATTTAGACATTGCTTATTCTAATTTCATATGAATCAAATGCTGTTTCCTAAAATTCTAGATTAACCTGCTGGTTTATGTTATATAATACCTGTTTTCTTCTACATTCACACCCATTTGTGCAAATATAAATATAAATATACAAGGAGAGTAGAGAGCAATGCACATTACATTGTATTTTGAGAGCTAATAATTTCCTAGTCTGCAAAATAACGAGGTAGTACAAATAGATCTTATGTAGAAATATGGGTGAAAATGGCGTTTACAAAAGAAAAGACGAGTGATGAATGTATATATGCACTCTTAAAAACTCTGGTTTAGAAATTTGGGCAGGTTCAGAAGTGTCCAGAATAATACCCAGAAGGCTTTTTGATGTTCTCTTGCATGAACTGATTTCACTTAACAGGCTCCTGTCTTCAGCAGTAGGAATCCTGGCTTCAGGAAAATGATTGTAAATCAATTGCAAAAGTGTACTTTCTATATAAACCCAAGGAAAGGGAGAGGCTGGCACCTTTACTAAATCTGTCCCATCTCATGTCCCACTTGGTGGTTGGTGTGATGTAGAATGGTCTGCTAGTTCGAAAGTTGGGATCTCCTAATTTGGAAAGATCACCATGGTTTTGCCCTCTGGTGGCTTTTTAAAAACTCATTAGTGGTTCACCGTGAAACTTAGCTGGTGGAATTGATGCTCTTGAGGAGAGGGTCATCTGTCCAAAGTTCAGCGGGGAGGAGTCCTTCTGGCAGAGTAGAACGTGTTTCTTGGCTCTCTCATCTGAGAGACTGAGACACAGACCAGTTCTGCCACTGCGCTTTGTCAGAACTTTGTTTTCACTGTTAACTTGCAAAAGCAATTCCAAATTTAAGCACAGTATTTTGTGTATAACTTCATTTCTGTGTACTTGTGGAAGGGGTGTTTCATGTGTTAGCGCAGGGCCTGTTGTGCTTTAACAAGGAAGTCTTTTCTTCCCTGGACTCATGGGACTCATTAAGATGTCAGCACGTCTAGTGCAGTTGAATCCAAATGTCAAACCCTGCTCTGTCCCCCACCTGCCTTCCCTGGCCCCTCATGCTACCCGTGGCCTCCCACTAGAACTGCTCATTTGACACCACCCCACCCCGCAGTTTCTCCAGGCAAGCTCTGCATGCTTTGCAGGTCTTGCTATATTCAGGTAACTGTAGCCGTTTAGTGCATGTGTTCCCCGAGCCGCTACAGTGCCTGGCTACCCTCCATGCACACATCAGAAAAGCTTGGTCTCTTCTTCCCTGCTTGTCTGGTCCTAGAGGAGTGAAAGGTCCTGGGAGCTCGGGAAAGCCTGTGCAAAGGAGCGTGTGGTGCAGTGCAGCCCCAGCCCTGCCCCAAGTGGCTCCTCCATGGCCCAGCACCGCGGTAGGGTGGGGCTAGGTGCTCTGTGCTCCACCAGTTCCCATTTTGGTGCGCAGGGTTTGGTGTGTCGTATGTTAACGGAATCACAGAAAAGTTGTGGACCTGGCTCAGTTTGCACAGGTAGCACAGTGTGCAGCTGGGATTTGACTCAGTCTGGTTTTGGAATCTTATTTTCAGCACTGATCTGGTCTACCCTGGTCCTGTTAGGAGCTGACTGCTCCAGTCACAGTGGCCAGGAAAAGGCTGAGCAATTGAAAGCACAGCTGCCTGTGGCTGCCAAAGTCAGGGCCAGAAGTCCCGGTAACCCAGAGTCTGACTGGGCTCCTGTCTCGCTGTCTCCTCTTCACTTGGTGTCAGATCTCCCCACCAGCTCCACCACTGCCTGTGCAGCTGCAGGGGTGCCCAGGACTTGCTCTGCAGGCCTAGTTCTGAGTGCTGGCCCCGCCCCCTGCTGACAGTCAGCCCAGCGCATGGGCCCACTCAGCTGCCACCCTTGCTAAGTGGATCCCTTGCTGTCCATGAAACCTTCTTGATTCCAGCAGCATTGGGAAAAGAGGTGCTTCATTATATTCTGATAACAGTTAATGATCACAAGGCAAGATGAGAAGACCTCACGCTTGATCTCTAACCCATTTGTATGACTTTCAGGCCATGTTTCTGAATAAATGCACAGGTATTTAAATATCCTTAACATTCTACTGATTGCCATAGGTTTGCACTAAAATTACTTTATGAATTTCGAGTTTGTCTTCCCTTTCCAGACTTAAGTGCATTGGTACTTGCGTTAAGACTACCTTTGGTGAGCCATTAAAATTTTCTGAATGTGCCCTTCATTCATTTTACTGAAAAAGATGATTATGCTCTAGGACTTCTGTATTACAGGGAAAGGTACCTTGGGTTTCAGCACTTTAGGAAAAAGTCATGTTTGGTAAAAATCAAATTATGCAGAACAGACGCACTAGTGGGGATTATCCACACCACGCAGTGGCTTTCCACTTTACCTGCCGTGGTGTCTCTTGAAGTAGAAGGCTTCCGGGGCTCTAAAAACAGAGTTTCTGTGTAAACCATTAAATATTTGTGGAAACTTTCAGGAATGTGATCATTAAATAAACTGAAAATGAGCCACCTAGTAAAATACTAGTTCTGTTTTGTTTTAAAGATAGTTACCAAGTTCTTACTGCCCGCCTTCCCTGGCACAGTGGTTCCACACTGAAGCCGTTAGGCGGGACAGGCAGGCAGCTGCTGTCTGGTGGCCACAGGAGGACCTTAGCACCATGGGGTGTGGGGCGTCTCCTCCGGAGCGCTGCCCAGCATGCCCCAGAGCCCAGTGTGGCCAGCAGCACAGCAGTGCAGGGCAAGGAGGGCACTGGGGTGAGGGAGGCAGGAGAAGGATGCAGCAGATCATGGAGACAGTGGTGGCTCTGGGGCTTGAGCCCAGTAGAATGAGGAGCAGGGATGAGCATGAGCAAAACAGTGCCAGGCCATCACATGCAGAGGGACTGGAGAAGACTTCCATCCACTAAGGATCCAGCACCCACACCCTGCAGAGAGGAGAGAGGGACAGAAAACGGAGAAAGGTAGTGGTAGTGGCATTTCCTGTTGGAAATACTGGTGTGAACTCATGGGCTGCAGCAAGTGTGGATGTGGAGATGAGTATAGGTGTTCATGTGCGTGTGTGCACGTGCATCTATAGGTTCCCAGGCCCCTAGTGCTGTGCTTGACAGAGCCCACACATAGCATGTGCATCTGTTCTCCCCAGGAGGACCTGGGGCCTGGAGAACTGACTGCTTGCAGACCCTGGAGAAGGAAACTGCAAAACAAGTTTTAACCTTGTGTGCTGATGATACAGGGGAATGAAACTCTCAGCCTTCTAGATGGCCAGTGCGAGTGTGTGGTTTGTAAAATTGAAGAATGAATTTTAGGAACAACAGAGGTTAAGAGCGGAATATATTTATTGAGAGAAAGAAAACATCTGTCTGAGAGAGACAGAAGGGGTCCTGAGTTGGTTGCCAAGGACTCTTGTCTTTTTTAGGGACTTTTATAGAGTAAAATCATGAGGTGAGATGGGTTCAAGGTGGGAAAAAATGGGAACTTGCAAGGTGGGCATAAGGTGGGACAGAACTGTGGTCAACCAGTAAGATTAATTGCTCAGGTAAAATTGATTAAATCAGGAACAAATGGGGAAGCGAGTCACATAGTAAGTAAACGGGAATACTTAACAGTGACTTTTCCTGTGAGGGATTGGGATGGTGACTCCTGACTTCCTCAGGATGATAGAAAACTATTTAGACTGTTAATCCTTAGCATGTGGGTGTATTTGCTTAATCCTTTGTCTTGAGATCTGGCCCACAGCAGTAGGTGTGTGTCTCCTCTAAGGTCACAAGACATTTGGTCCTCTGTACCGGCTCACTGAAGGACCTAGCCCTGTCTGACTGCCTATAATATTTCTAACTAACTCAGCTGCTGTAACACTGAGAGTAAGGAAGGGCTCAGAAATGTCGGGCCGGTTAACAGGACTCAGAAACCAGAGGGTAGGAGTCCACTAGCAAACCTGGACAGGCTGAGCCTCAGTCCAATCAGGACATCCCCAGAAGAAAGGCCACTCCGAATGGGGGTGTGTCTGTGCTACTGCAGAGGTGGGGCTGAAAGGCGAGGGTAACCGCGTCTTTGCTTGTAGGCATCTAGAATTATAAACTGTTCCAGTGTTCGCATAATTGGATCTGAACTGTAAAAAGCCCTACTTTCAAAGAAGTCCCACCCTGTAAAACTGTTTCAATTATAGATTGATGGAGAAAACAGTATCTAACATAAAATGTAGTATTTTATTAGAAATTGACACTGAAGCATTTCTTGCTTGTGATGGGCAGCATGGACTATTGTATAATTTTATGTGAAGCGTGAGGAAGTGGTTTATCTTCCT
>RJWM01039253.1:0-16222 GCA_004363535.1 Dasyprocta punctata | reverse complement strand
TATCACTAAAATATCAACGGATAACAAATGCTGGAGGGGCTATGGGGGAAAAGGAACCCTTCTCCACTGTTGGTGGGAATGTAGATCGGTGCAACCACTGTGGAAATCAGTGTGGAGATTCCTTTAAAAACTAGGATTAGAGGTCCCATTCAAATCAGCTATTTCCTTGGCTCAGTGACTTACGCGCCTGTCTGACAGGTGTGAGGTTGTGAGTTCAATCCCTGGTGCCGGAAAAAAAAAATCAGCTATTTCCTTTTTCAGTATCTTTTCAGAAGAATTAAAAACATCATACCACAGCAATATATGTGCACCCATGTTCATAGCAGCACAATTTGTAATACATAAATTATGGAAACAATCCAGGTACCCATCAATGAAGGAATGGATTTTTTAAAAATGTGTTTTTTTTATACAATGGAGTGCTACTCAGTCATAAAGAAGGATACATTTGAGAATTTTATAGATAAATGGATGCAACTTGAGACCATACTCATCAGTAAAACTAATTAGGCCAGTATGTATAAACACTGTATTGTCTCACTACCATGAAAAAAGCTGAACAAATAAACAGGATGAAACTGTACGATAGATACTGTGAATTGGGAAGAAACTGTTCAAAAGAAAAGACAAACTGTGATAGGAGAAAGGGAAAAGGAAGAAAGGGAAAAAGAAAAAATACATGTATATACAAGATAGTTAAGATAGTTATATAGCTAACTTTCCTTAGTTCCTTGAAAAGATTTTAAGCTAATATTGTTTGGACAAGATATCATGCCTATGTCTTGTATCCTGAACAACAACTACAAAGACAATACACAATGTATCAACTATTTTTTGGGGGGGTACCAGGAATCAAACTCAGAACCTCACTCTTGCCAGGCAGGCACTGTACCACTGAGCTAAATCCCTGGCCCTGGATATCAACTATTATAATGGCCCAATTTACCTGTTATGAAACTTGATTTCATTGTTATGTTTATCTTTTATTTTTTTCTTTTTACAAAATAAAACAAAACAACCCCCTCCAAAACCTATAGTAATAAGACAGTGCAATTATTGGCCAAAGTATAGATAAATAATAATAAAAATAAAATGAATATAGACAAGATAAATGCAAAATTTATAAATAAATCCACAAAAATTTAGTTTATTGATCTCTGATAAAGAAGCAAAGGCAACTCGATGAAGGACAAAGTCTTCAACAACTGGGAAGAAATGAACATCCACATGCAAAAAAGAAAAAAGAATGAATGTAGACAAAAATCTTAAAATCTTCACAGAAATTAACTCAAGTGGATCACAGCCCCAGGGCTTTGCAATGGCTTTTTAGATATGATACCAAAGGACAACTGATAAACAGGACCTCATTAAAATTTAAAATATCTTCTCTGTGAAAGACAAACCACAGACTGGGAAAAAATATTTGCCAAAGGACTGCTTTGCGAAGAATCCCTAGAATCCACCAATAAGAAAAATAATTAAAAGCAAAATGATTAAACAGTGGGTAAAAAGATCTGAGCAGAAATCTCACCAAGAAGATATACAGATATCAAATAAGCACATGAAAAGGTGCCCAATAACACTTGTATATGCCATCAGGGAATTGCAAATTAACACAGTAACGAGACACTATTACACACTTATCACAATAACTAAAACTCAAAACACTGACTATTGTAAATGCTGTTCAGGATGTGGAGCAGAAAGAACTCTCATTCACTTCTGGTGGGAATGCAAATGGATACTCAGAAGGCAGTTTGCTCAATGTAAAATTAAACGTACTTTTAAAAAACCTGTCCATGTTACTAGCAGCTTTATTCATTATTAGATACAACCAAGATGTCCTTCAGTGGGCAAATGGGTACTATGATATATTATACAATGAAATATCCAAGAATAAAAAAGAAGTGAGTTATGAAGCCACAAAAAGATATGGAACAAACTTAGAAAGGGCAAATCTATAAAGATAGGAAAATATCAGTAGTCACTAAGGGTCTAGGGATGGGAAGTCAGGAAGGGAAGAACAAGAACACACGGGAATTTTAGGGCAGTGAAACTTATACAAAATGGTGGATACATGTTATATATCTCTCAAAGCCCATAAAATATAATACAAAGACCAAACCCTAAAATTTATGGAATTTAGCTAATTATAATGTATCAATATTAATCATTTTAACAAATGTATCTGACTGACACAAGATGTACATTATACAAGAACCTGGGGTAGGAAGCAGTGGGGCAGGCATGTGGGAACTGTATATTCTGATCAATTTTTCTGCAAAACTAAAACTGCTCTAAAAATACTTATTACTTTTTTAAAAAGGTAAAATATTTCTACTTTACATCAACCATACCTTTTTAAAGAACTAGACCTGAATTGTCAAGGAACTCTACTCATATGCCCCTTAAATCTTTTCTTCCTTTTCTGTTCCATATCTTTTTTAAAAAATCATCACTATCAATTAAGTTGCTCAAGATAAAAATTTAAGTATATGTTCACATATTTATGTGTTTATTTGTCCATTCATTCAATCATTAAAAATTAAACACTTCATATATGCTAAGTACTAAGGTACAGTAAGAACAAAATATACCTTCATTAGCAAAACAGCCTTGTATGAATTAATGGTTTATTCACTATATGGCATCTTTTGTTTCCTAACTTCTCAATCTTTCACCAAATATCAGCAATTCTAACTTCTTTCATACCATCCTCCTTTTTAATCCCTCTTACTAGTTTAGCAGTTCAAGATACCATTTTATTTTAATGCATGAATTACTACTAGTCTCTTACATTGATTTGTTGCTTACGATCTATAGTCAGTGTGATTTTAAAAAAATCTGATTATATAAGTGCCTCACTTAAATTCTGTTGATGGCCAACTGTTTTTTGGACAAAAATTTTTAAAAATGAAAAATCTAATGTGATCTCCAAAGCCATGATAGGTTCTTTGCCACAACTTAACTATTTGTTTTAAAGCTTTAAAGACACTGAAGTTTTGCAGTTTGTCAAATGTATCTTTTTTTTTGTCACTATTCAAGTCTAATTTTAGATATTATTTTTTCACAAAAACTGTACCCAAGCCCTCCAGGTTAGGATAGGTCCCTAAACTATGCTTCCTTAACACTCAATACTCTCTATTTTCTTTTCTTTTCTTTATTATTATTGTTATTTTGGTATCAGGACCTTGTGTTTGCCAAGTGCTTGTGCTGCTGAGCCATTTCCCTGACCCAGGACTTCCCTTTTCATACAACCCATCATACTTATTATATTATATCACCTGCTTTATTTTCTAGAATATGAATGTCATGATGGAAGAGTTACATTTTCATTGCTCTCTCTATAGTTCCTGACATCTGGCAAGTCCCAGAATCAGACTGACTTACTGACTGACATTCTAGAATAGGTTCATTTAGGAACCAGTTGTTATCCTATCCATGGAGATAGAGCTAAGTAGGACTGAAATACTGGGTAAGGCAACCATAAGTATTTAAGAACATTTTCCATGGTCACCCTGGGAAGGCAGGAAGCTAAGCAAGATGACTTTCTAAGAATCTGTATGGTTGAGGTTTCTGAGTTTCTACAATATAGTTCTCCATGGTGTGATCCATTTTAGCAATTTAACAGCTTTTGACTACAGAAGAAAATGGTATCAAACACGTATTTGTAGAAGATGGTAACAATACCTGCTACCTAGAAATGAGGAAGGTAGGACTTCCTGCTGTGAGGTGAACACTGTCATCAAGAAGATGAAAATAACTTTTTTGAAAAGCACTTTAAAATTTATTTAATGAGCAGATTCTGTTTTGTGGGAGAGTTACTTGTTTAATCTTATTTCCATCTCAAGAATGAAGAAATGTAAAAGTCAAACATGGGCAGACACCAGTAGTTGTACCACTGATACCAACATGTGCCCAAGACATGGAATTATGACTCACACTGTGGGGATCCAGAAGTCTTTGAAGGTACTCCAATAGGACACCTAAAGTAGTAGGGGTAAGAATTCAGCAGAACCTGAGAAAAAAAAGATGCTGGGGGTGCAACCATTATTATCCAGTTGCAGTTGTTTGCTTACTGCTTTTTGTAAATTTTCAAATCTACTGGCTCCTTCCAAGGTTTCCCAAGGCTAACACACTGTGATGACCCGATGGTTTGTCCCTGGCCTTCCCAAATTCACTCAAATGTCAAAGGTTCTACCATTTAGATCTGATATGAAATTAAGACATTTTTATGGCAGGCTGAAATTTGCAAGTGTAACTGTTCTTGTAAACTCCCAGATCCTTTTCTACAGCTCCCTTGGAAAGCAAACATAGAAAACTTGCAAATTTATTAGAATATGATAATTGGTCCACAGTTGAGATTCCTTTTATTTGGGGGCAGCACAATTAGTAGTTTTTTTTCAAAGTGAATAGTTTGAGACTTTCAATGATTTGTTTTGATTCATTTTGTGAGGAGGTTTGGGAGGCATACTAAAATGCTCTGAACTTGAACTTAGACTTTGGAAAGTTAGACAGGGTGTTGTCTATCTTTTTATGGAATATATAAAGAATGACTGCAGAATGGAAGTTAAAAGTAGCTATCCCTGCATAGCCCTTCGCAAAATTCTGCAATACATAACCATATTTTAAAGTGATTCTGATGTTGGTTATGCTAGCCAGCAGTCCTGGGGTATTGGTTTGTTCTCTGTTCTCTTGGAAACTGTTCTCCACGTTACCGGATACTGTCTGCCAGAAAGTAAACTACTTAAAAAAATAGAAGAATGACAACAACAACAACTGAAAATTTGTGCTATATCATCATTTTATCATAAATAGTACTTGGTAGAGATACTTAAAAATAATGGTTTTACCTGGATTTGTAGACTTTAACATCTTTATGGGCAGTGGCTCAATTTTAGTCAATTTTTATCATGTACCATATGGGGTACAGGTTCATTCAGAGACTATTACCTAAAGTTGACTCAGCTTTCTGAATATCCAGTCTTCATCAAAACACTGAACTCAATTATTCGTTTCTTTGTAAAGGCCAAAGGTCCATTTCACCAATAAGTCATTACCTTCTACAAACCTTACCTTTCTTATTCATTGCTTTATCTCTTGTGCCTAAAATAGTAAATGCTCAATAACTATTTATAGAATAAAAGAGTTACGTATTAGGTAATTGTTATTCATACACTGCCTACCATTAAAAGGACATACAGTGGGCATATACAATATAAAGAAAATAGAAAAAATATTTAAAAACAAAAATAGGAGAGAAAGAAATATAAACTAGAAATATGGGTGAATTTATCACTGTAATGAAGCAATAAATGTAGTTTTATTGGCTTCATGGCAGCTAAACAAAAAGAGAAAGAGAACACATTTTCAGTTTCAAGAAAGTTCATCTAAAGAGGCAGAGACAAACATGCAAATATTTTCCTGGCCCTGAACACTACGAGAAAGATTTTTTTTGGGGGAGGTATGGATTCTTACACATGGGATGATAGTGGACTGCAACCCGCCCCCCACGCAGAGTTCATCTTCCAAGTAGGCATTTCTCATAGTTGCATTTACAAAAGCAAATGCATATGGTTTATTTTCACCATAAAGCTTATGATTGCCTGGTAGTTTTAAGGTCATTTATTTTTTGAGGGCTTCGAATATCTTATTCAACACTGCATCCCCAAATCATAAAAGAATACTTAGTACAGAGAAGGTGCTCAATAAATGCTTGGTCAATAAACAATGTAAGTGGGTCAGGTGTTGAAAAAACATTAGCAATGGTTTTACTTGCTTCTTGTGATCATTCCTGGCAATGGTGTATTTAAAAAGCTCGTTTTTATTAGTAGCTGGCTGAACTGCATGAAATTGCTAGTTTTGTAGAATATTGGTAGTTACATATAATTCAATCTAATGTAATAGCTTTATCAAGTTATTTAGGCTAACCATCAAGGGTGAGTAAGCTCCATTCTGATATTATTTAGAACTTTCTATCTGAATCTAAGCTTCCTGAAAGTAGTGGTTTGGTCTGTCTTGTTTACAGTTAAACCCTTGATGTATGGCAGGTAGCAGTAGGTGGTTGGTTGGAAAAAAATGGATATGTGACTTCTTGAATTATGTCAGGGAAATCTTTCACTCAGAAAGTAATGCAAATGTTAAAAAGCAAAATAAAGGTATCCATGGTCAAGTCTCAATCATTTTTATAATTTTGAAAATAAAGACGGTTTCCAAATTCTTGTATTAGCATGGCATCTATCAAAACACTAATGTGTAGCCAACCCAGGTACAGTGTTTATTATATTGAACCAAACTGGTTCACCTTTCTAATCCTGACAATACAGTCTAGACATGAACATGTGTATTGGGTGATACTATGTACCCCCAAGTCCTCATATACTTTTGATGGGGCTGAGTCTGGCACTTGCTTGTGATTGGTTTGTTGTCTAGCGCTGGGATTGGTGATGTGAGTGCTGCACCTGCCCAGGGGTGGAGCCGACATACAGTATGAGGGAGGCAGGTCTTCCTCTTACTCGCTCCTGTCCTCTCCCTCTCTCTCTCTCTCACCAGTGCGCCTTGCTGTTTGGCAGCCACCATGAATGGCAGCCCCGCCAAGCCATGCTGCCTTGGAGCCCACTAAGCATGGACTGAAACTCCTGGGAAACTGTAAGAAATAAACCTTTTCTTCCCTAATTTTGGATGTCAGGTATTTTGTCTCAGCAACGAGTGAAAAGTAACGAAGACAACATACTCGGCGAAAGTTTCTATAAGCTAATACATTTACTCAGTTTGGAATCAATTATGACTTTTAAAACTTTACAGATTCAGCTTGCCATGGTATAGTATATGCCTGTAATCCCAGTAGTGGAGAGGCTGAGCCAGGAGGATGGCTACAAGTTCAAGGCTAGCCATAAATTCAAGGCCAGCCTGGTTTACATAGTTAGTTCAAGGCCAGTCCTCAAAAATCAAAGCAAAGCAAAATAAAACAAAAATTTATAGATTCTTTTCCTTTCACCATTTGCAAAAAACTCAATTTCAATGTTTCCTGAAAAATGTAAGAAACACAGGTTTCCATTATTTCACTTATTTACTTGATATTTGATAATAGCAGTATCTCTGGAGTTGTCTTTTTTCCTATTTCATTACTTAGTTGTTCCTGGTGTTTAAATTCTTTGATGAACTATTTCTACTTGAATTCTAAGTCTTTCATCATAGATCAATTTCTTAGAACAGGTTTCCTAGGTACCTATGTGTTCAAAATGTATTAAGAATTTATGTTTAAGTATCACAGTTTGTTTTCCATAAGACTCTATTAACCAAAAGGAATAATTAATTTTTTTGAGGCAAGGTATGATGATGTAGTTCAGGCTAGCCTTGAACTCACTATGTAGCCCAGGCTGGCCTGGAACTACCAGCAATTTCCTTGCCTCAGTCTCCTGAGCACTGAGATTACAGGGATGTGCCACATGACTGGCAGGAGTAATTAATTTAAATGCTTTATCTGGAAGGAATAGGTATGATGACATATCCGCTGTCACACTCAAGTCAAATGGGTTAGTGCTTCAGAAGTTAGTATATATATACACCAAATCCAGTGAAACTGAAGTAATGTATTTGCAAGATAAATAGAAGTGCTAAGAGGCTGGTTAGTGGAATACAACTGTGGGTTTAAGGGGAGCATTTTAATTTTTACAAGGAAAAAAATGACACAGAAGAAATCTGAAACCATGACTGTAATAGCACTTGAGAAAAGTAGGTCTCAGGCAAATATACATTTACCCATATTAAGATTCTTCCTACAGATGAAAGCATAAATGTATTGAACAGTGGGTGTGTAGTTATAATGATACTTAGCAATTGCTGAGTTCATCCATTATGTACAATCAGAAATGCCAGAACAGTAATTGAAATAAAATTTTGGAACCTTTTCATTTAACATTTAGCAAAGGTAATGCTTAAATAACTTCACACCTGATCAACATCAACATAACTGGTTTTATTTACACAATTTTATCACCACGAAACCCAACAGCATCCTTGCCACTTTGCCTTATGTTCTCTCTATGCTGATATAATGCACTATCCTGTCCTTTCATTTGTACACTCAATCCTGCCCTATTCTGTCTTGTTTAGGGCCTTTTCCTGCAATGATCACTTCTTTCTCACTAGAATCAACAGTTCCTGTACCAGATCACTCTCATTACCACATACACTTTATAAAGTATTATCCCCCAATTTGATAAATCCTGAGTAATATTAGAACATGGGAAAGGGAAGGTTGCCAGAGAAAGGGTTACAGCTATTTTTGGAAATTATACAACTTTATTTAATAGCATTTAGACACAAACGTGAAATGTTTGCCACTACTGCCTATGCAAACATTCTTCTTGCTCGTGTTTGTTTGTGTGTGTTTTGGGGGTGCCGAGGAACTATACATTCCTACTATCTGCTATTATCACAGGAATGTTATACTGCTCTAATAAGCTCTAGTGTGAGTTGGGAGGCAACGTAATATAAAGAGTAAGCTTCAGGTTTTCAGTCTGATTGATCAGAGTTCAAATCTACATTCTGTACTGTAATTCAGCAAATACAATGTATCTGAAAGTATATCTTGATTTAGTATCATTATTTATGTGTTTTATATGTTTTCAGCCTGTCTGTTAAACTGTATATATTATAATTAACTTTATAAAGAGTTACAAGATAAATGAATCTGATGCTGGCAAAAGTGGGGATAGAGGGGAAGGGGGAAAAAGAATTGAGATGTATTATGTACATGTATCAATTCCCCACAATGACTGTCATCATTATGTTCTGCAAACATGTACTAATAAAAATGAAATGATTTTTTTAAAAACCCATATTCTGCCATACATTTGTGTGACTTTATTTGGGGAAAAGGTCTTTGAAAACATTTAGGATTAACTGGGACCCTAATTCCAAGGACAAGTATTCTTATAAGAGTCAGAAGAGACGACATGGGGAGAAAATGAGCACAAATTGGAGTTATGAAAATAATATAAGTATCTAAAATATAAGTTGCTAAAAGCTGGTAAGACCCAAGGTAGCAATCTCCCTTGGAGCATTCAGAGGGAATACAGTGCTGCAAATACCTTGATTTCTGGCCTCCCAAGGTGTGAGAGAACACATTTCTGTTGTTGTAAGCTACAAAATTTATGGCAATTTTTTTTTTTTTTACAATAGCCCTAGGTAAATAATACAGATTTTGGTGTCTGGAAGATGACTGCTATTGTAACAAACACTTTAAAACGTAGATGTGGCTGAACATGGTGGTACATACTTGCAATTCTGGCTACTCAGAAGGCTGAAGCAAGAGAATTCCTAGTCTAAGGCTTGCTTGGGTAACTATCTCAAAATAAACTTTAAAAAAAGGTTGGGATACAGCTTTTGAGTAGAGTGCTTGCCTAGCATGAGCAAGGACCTGGGTTCAATCCTCAGCAACACACACACACATACATGCATGCATGCACACACGCAGCAGATGTGGCTGTGGAATTGGGTAACTGGAAGTGCTGAAAAATTTTTGAGAGGAATGATAGGTAAAGCCCAGGTTATTTTGAACAAAGACTTTTGGTAAAAATATAAATGGTAAGGCAATTCTCAGGAGGGCTCAGAAATAAGGAGTCTATACAGAAAGCTCCTATCACCTTAGCAAAGGTCTAAATCATCTGAAACAAGATAGCTGGTAGAAATATAACATTAAAGGTGCTTCCGACGAGGTTTCAAAATGAATGCATTACTGGAAACTGGAAGAAAAGTGCTCTTTGTTACATAGTGGCAGAAAACTTGGGTGAACTCTGTTCTACAGTGGGTGGGAAGTAGAAATTGCAAGTGATAAATTTGTGTAATTTGCTGAGGTAAAATGGTAAAAATTTCCAGGTAAAATGTTTAAGATATAACCTGACTCCTCATTACTAATGATAAACTATGAGAAAAGAGATAAATTGAGGAAGAAAATAAAATATTATGAAAAAGGAATCTGTACTGACATTGGTATTAGAGGTTAGAATTTTCTGATAAAAGTTTAAGACAAAATTGGCAACTTGAAATTAATATATGCCAAGGTTTTGATATACTCATCTTTAAGAAATTAATAAAAATATTTCTAAAATTATATGAAGCATCCACATTCTCAAAGTTTCTCTGGGCTTCATTTAGCTATGTGTTTGGTTTGGCTTTCAGTGATTGTCTGGCATATTTGCAATCTTCAAACATGTGGTTATCTCTATGTATTGCCATAATTAGTGACTTTTACATTCGGTGTTACTATTAGCCAGCAATATTTTCAGTATATAATAGGTTTAACTTGCTGAATGTAAATATTGGCCCTCAAGTCACTGTAAGTTTAATTGCTTATTGTATTGATTTTAGATGGCAGCACTGCATGTGCTGTGTTTATTCTGATTTTACTAAAATAAAAAGTTGAAGTTTAAATAAAAAAAAGGAATCTGCACTTGATGATTTAGGAAAGTTTGGTAGACCCAGATTGTAAAGTATGCCAAAGTTAGAAAACATACTGGTAGGAAAGTATGCTCAGGAGATAAAGAAAAGGGTGTGGCTAGACAACCTTCTGGTTTGAGATTTGGTAAGTGACTCATCAATCCACTTAACATATCAGCAAAGCCACAGCCAGAAAGAGAGATAGGGTAATCCAGGAAAGGGGTATTGAAGACCCTTTTGTTTCTTCCCCTGTGACATACACAAGGTACATACAAGGTTTTAAATAACTGTGTATCGGAAGTGACACTATTAGCTAGACTAAAGAAGATAAAGACAGGGTGCCATAAAGAGAGATCACTGGATTTCAAAAATTCTACAACGAGAAAATGGAGCTACTTCGATGCAAACAGATACTATCCTTTAATAAAAGGAAAGAATGACTTCTAGGGTAGAGTCATGGGTATAGGAGTAGAGCCTGATAGGACAGCCACAGGTAAAGGGGTAGAGCTACATGTCTGCCACATACAATCAAGGGCCACAGAGGATTTGTCCCAGGCATTGAAACCTAATAGAGTTTGCTTTGCTGGATTCAAACTTGCTTGGAACTAGTAAACGCTGTATTATCTCAATTTTTTCCTTTTGGAATAGAACTATCTCTCCTACTCCTATCCTATTACTATATTTTGGAAGCATGTAAGGTATTTTCCAGGTTCAGAGGTACACAGATAAGACTTTTGCCCAAGGATGGACCATATCCAAAGTCTTAACTGTGTTTGATGTAGATAATTTAGATAATGAATTTGATATTTTTGAACTGGTGATATTCAGATGAGACTTCAGAGTTACTACTATGATAGGTTCCAACACTGGAGGATATTACAAAAGGGTAAATATACTTTGCACATGAAATATACGTGAATTTTTGAGGGCCATTATAAGTGGGCTGAATGGCGATTCCAAAAAATAAAAAATATACACCGAAGTCCTAACCTCTAATACCTGTGAATAGGACTTATTTGAAGAAAGAATCTTTGCATATATAATTTAGTTAAAAATCTCAAAATGAAATCATCGTGGAGCCTAATTCCAATGGTCAACATCCTTTTAAAAGAAGGAAGAGAAGACATGGGGGAAAAAGGAGGTCACATAAAGACAGAAGTAGAGGAACTATGCAAGTTACAAATCAAGAAGTTGAAAGAGACAAGGAAGGATTACCCTTAGAGGCTTTGAAGGGAATGCAGACTTTCTGACATCTTGACTTTGATCTAGAACTCTTAAAAAATAATTTGTAATTTTAAACCACTATTTAGGCAGCTGTAAGAAACTAATATAACAATGCATATATTATCAAACCATTTGCAAATAAAGTAACCAAAGTTTGGAGAACCTAAGTGCTATCAGTTTAGAAGAAAAGCATGAAATAGTTGGTCTCTGTAACTGTTCTTTCAGGGTACAATGAACAGGCACTAGAATAGGAATTAAGAAACTGGAGTTCTGCTTCTGGCTTTAGCTGTGTGATTGTGGAAGATCACAACTTCTCTGGGCACTAGGTGTCTAGTATTAATGATACTGAAAACAGGAGTGGTGAGTACAAATGAGAATCACAACTGGCTGATCATTTTGGAAATTTAAACTTAGATTGCCAGACCTCACCACACTGCCTCAGGGCCAATCTGCTAAATTAGAATCATTATGACCCTTGACAGCTATCTATTTTTAAAAAGCTTCCAGGTAATTCAAGATTAACCAAGTTTGGGAATTGCAGAGGATCACTGAATCTTCTGATGCTAAATTATACATTTTGGATTAGAGACCCATTTCATAATTTTCGGCACTTAAGTATCTGTACCATACTTTGTATGTGTCTATGAACACAAGGAGGCTGAATATAAAAGTGAGTATCTGGAACCTATTTATTGCAGGTTCCAAGGGCACAGAATTTGGGTCTAACTTAACCCTTACTATTCTCTGTTCTGCACAAGCAGTCAGTGTCCTCAGGCTGACTCCTTCCTGCCCCATCTCATCACATACTATAAATAAAATGACCGTGCAAAGTGTTTTCTCTTCACAAAGGGAAAGCACATGTGATACAACCTAAGCCAGGTGAAACAGTTATTATTCAGTATTTGCATAGCAGCTAGTCCCTGCAACATAGATTTGCCACATCTGAAAATAATATTCGCAAAATCATTTCCATGTTTCAGAAGTCATACAGCATAAAAAAAAAAAAAACATCTTTTTTTTTTTCCTTAGAAAAATCCCAGTTTGACTAAACAAATGCTTTTGTTTTCAAACCCAGTTTGGGTTAAGTTCTTGGCACTGAAATTAACTTTTTCTCTCCTGAATTTAATCTTTGACAATATTCAGATTGGACAAATTACATTTGTTTTAGAGCTCAAATTTAATCTTTAAAATTAGTTGATCCTGAGTAAACCTAACCTTAGTGGAATGAAAAAGTACTATCAATCTCTAGTCATTAAATCAACGCTGAGGGCAATATATTATTCTGATGTTTATCATTAGCTGAATGCAGTGTGTTAACAAGGCCCGTTAACACATAAAGCTTGAATTACATGTCTGTCAGCTACCACAAGATTCATATGGAAGCAGGATTTGTGAATTCTTTGACTTAGGAAGACTTAGAAAGATCAATGAAACGCTGATGCCTCCCTCTCTTGAGGAAGATCAAAGCAGGAGTTACTTCTTCTGTTGACTCCAAATCACCCAGTTTCCCAGGGCTCAACTAGTCACCACAACCTACAGTCACAGGATAGCATGAGACTGCTGTGGAGGAGTCTGATGGTCTCTGACAGTTTTCTGGTTTCCACTATTTCAGTCTCTTTGAAGAGCTGGAGATAAATAGGCACAGAAATATCTCAATCAGGCAACTGGGAATATCTCAAACAGGTAGTTGGGGCTGTTCCCATAAGGACACTATCCGGGAACTTCCATCCTGAGATTTTTAAGAGGAGGCTGGCTCACTCATTGAATTTCAGTCTTTAAACTAATTTAAAGCTTAATGCCTGCATGTGATTACATTCTCATATATTTTTTAAAATTAAGGGGCCCATAGTTCTCTCAATATTTCTTTTTAAATTCTAAGGTTACTAAAACAAAGATAGCAAGGAAGCAGTGCTGTCTTTATGGAAAGACCAGCATGAACAGCTTGGAAGAATCCTCTTCATTAGACAGTGAGCTCCCTGAGAACAGGGTTTATCTTTATATTGACACTCCCAGTACTCAGACCTGCACTTGACACAGTGTAGGCATCCTGAGAAAGCTGGTTGAAGAAGTGAATGAATAAATAATAATAACAGTACTGGTATATTAGAAGGCCACAGTACATGCAGACATAATATTTACTTCACTAAGAATTTTAAGCTTGACTTTTTTGTCTTTGTGGCTGATACTGCTTTCAACTATACCCTATCAACATTTCCTGAAAAGCTTTAAACATAAGGGAAAGCTGAAACAATTTAACAGCAAATAACCATATACCCAACACCCAACTTCTACAATTTATACTTTATTGCTTGTTTAATTATAAATATATTCAAGTATTTTTGACATATTTTGAAGTCATAGACAATTTCATTATGAATATCATTAATTAGACTCAACTTGTTTATAGTTGTACTTTTTATTTTGGAGTAAAAGCTACATGTAATGAAACGTACAAATTTTAACTATACGGTTGAGATAAGTTCTTAAAGCAGGTTCTTCCTATCACACAGTTCCAACCCTTCAAAACCAACCATTGTTTTAATTTTTTTCCATCTAGATTAATTTTGCTCAATTCATGAATATTGTAGATGGTAGCTTATTATAAAATTTAACATAAATAAGGCCATAAATTGTTTTTTAAGTTACTATCTCTTTCATTCAATACAACATTTTAGAGGTGATACTGTATATCAGTGGTTACTCCTTTTATTGAAGAACAGTATTCCATTATAGAATACACCATAGTCAGTTTATACGTTGGTAGACTCACTTCAGTTGTTTCCAGTTACGAATACAGTTGCAATAAGCACTTTTTCACAAGTCATTTTGCGGCCAAATGTTTTCATTTTGGATAAATTCCCAGAATTGCGAGGTTACAAGGTAAGTGTGTGTTTGCATCATAAGAAATTTCCAAACCATTTTCCATAGTTGTTGTACCATTTTACACTCCCACCAACAATGTGTAACAGCTCTCATTTCTCTAATCAGTCCATTTTTTGCTTCAGTAATTTAGCTCCTGCTAGGATCACCCTAGCATGCCATTATGTATTCTATGCTTTGAAAAACAGTAGCAGACATTGAGCTCCTTCAAGTTTATATATAACAAAGTTTATATCTAATAATAAAGCAGTCACTCTAATTACATATTATAAAAATGTAGATATATGAAGGGAAATTGAACTGTGTGTGTGTATCTAAGGAGATGCCATGGTTCATGGTTCTGGACTTTGAAATTACAGAGTGAGGTGAGGATGATTAGGGAATTAAGAAAAAATGGCAATCTACTTTTTAAAAATGCATACTTTCAGAAGTCCTATATGGTTTTGTGTGAGGCAACAATTATGAACAAAGAGTCACTAGCACAACCTCTGTGAAGTTAAAAGAGATTGGTTTGAAAAACGTCACCATGCAGATCAAGTTCAAAGATTCCCTTTCCCTGCCCATGCCCAATAATCTAGACAGGATTTCAAACACCCTGAAAAAGTAATGGAAAAGAATCTTGTATACAGCACAGGCTCCAGCAGATTTCAGCAGGGGAATAGGGGAAGTAAAAAGAGCCACCGAGATCATTTGATAAGAGAACAGAGAAGATCTTGGCAATTTCCTTGTAATAGCTGCAATTCTTGGTAACTTAATCCTTGGGGGGATGGTGAGGTGAAGATATTCCCACATGCAAGCACATATTCCAGCAGCTTCCCTATTACACAGACTGTCAAAGAAAACTGAGGTCTTATTTTCTACCTGGTTATAATCTATAGACTATATTTCCCCCTAAACCACTGAGTTGGGAAATATAAAACTTACTAAGTTTATCCAGTTTATAAACTACTATAATTCTGCATGACTTTGAATGTGTCTGCTGCATGACATGTGTGATATCATGAACCCTCTTCTGTCTATTCTTCAGAGAGATGGGAAGATGAATAGAGTTTATGTTGACAAGGACTATAAACTAAGCAGCTCCAAACATACTCCCCCAGGATCCCAGAATACAAAGAAAAAAGTAATCATTCCAAATGACCCCAACTATTTAGAATTTCATACCATCAAGTCAGATGAACCAAAATTGCTACCACCTGTAAAGATTCAAAGAAATTTAAAAAAAATCACTAAGAAGACGAAGAAGGAAAAAAAAAAGTTGCAGATGTGCTTGGAGGGAGGGAGAACAAGCAAAAGAACATGCTTGGAGCACCCCCTCCAGGGAACTGTGATCACATCAGAGACTGAGAAGCCCAACAGACATGTTCCATCATAATGCAGCATGTCTTTATCTATTCCTTTCATACTTAGGATTTCAAGAAAAGTTTGTTAAAATTTATAGATCTTTTAGGATCACAGAAGTGAGGGCTGGAAAGAGTTTGAGTTTGTCGTACAAAATCACAGATTTGTAGAATTAGAAAAGATCTTTGGAATCATTTAGAGTAATTTTCTGCCTAGTAAAACCTCATAAATGGGAATTTGTTTTCTGCTTGCATGCCTCTAGTTACAGGAAATGTAGGTTGCTATAATTCTTGAGACCTCTAGCTACTGACAAGTTTTTCTCTTACACTGAGAC
>RJWM01039252.1:0-16225 GCA_004363535.1 Dasyprocta punctata | reverse complement strand
CAAGCCTTTGCCACATGGGCCTTTGGGTCACACTTAAAATCCAAATTGTAGCAGGTCCTCTTGCCTATTGAGCTGAGTTCAAATTCCTTAAAAGCATGACTTACCACGTGCTTGGCAAACTGGCTCCACTTGGTATGCTCGGTGTCATCTCCTGCCACTCTGCTCCACCCTGGGCCCCCTTTTTCCAATTTCACTAAGCTCTGATTACACCCTACCAACAACAAGGGCCCTTTCACAATCCTGGGCCTTGACCCACGTTGTTTACTCTTCCTAAGCTGTCTGCCCTCTCTTCTCTACTCGGTAAATTCTTATTCATCAGCTACGGCTCATAAATGTGTCATCTCCCTGCTGAAGACTTCCCTAAGGCATTGAGATAGAGTTAGTCACTTCTGTGTTCCTATTGCCCTTTGGCCTTTCCTCTAGCAGTGACCACTGTTCATATTTTGGGCCACCTAACCTCTTTTGAATACCTATGGTATGCTGGCAAATTTTAGCCTTATGAATTCCATTTCTATCAGATAAAACCCAGAAAACAAAAAATTTCCTTATAGCTAGGGAACAGTTAAATGACTTAGGCTGTTACAATCAGATGTACCTGGGTAGAAATTTTTTTCTCACAAGTGAGCAGTATTTGTGCCATGGGAGTGAGACAGGAGACTAACTTAGCAAGATTGGTCTGAACAGGCCTTTGATTATCAGGGTAGCTGATGGCAGAGCTGCTGGTATGTAGACCCTAGTACTGAAGGATAATGAGAGTGGTATTTGCTAGATCACCTTTCTGGGGTGGCTGAGAATGTTTGGGCTTAATAGTCTGGTTCTTTGGCTTTCTCAGATATTTTATGAATCACCTAACACTCCATGATTAATTAACTGCTTACACAAGCTTGAATGAATCTTTCTTTTCTGTTTGGGGATTGAACCCAAGGCTTCATGTGTGCTGAGGAAGTATTCTGCCACTAAACTACATTCCCAGCCCTTTTTATTTTTGTATTTTGAGACAGGGTATCATTAAGTTGCCCAGGCTGGACTTGAACTTTCAATCCTACTTCCTCAGTCTCCCAAGCAGTGAGGATTGCAGGTATATGCCACCATATCCAGCTGGATCTGTTTCTGCATTGACTAAGAAACAGTAACTGAAATATGTTGGTTGGAACACTAATGAATCTTATTATATTTGATTGAATTCTGACTCCTCCATTTTATTCATCTCAATGACTGTGTCTCTAATTTCTTGAATATTTTTTATCACAAATGTGTGTCAAGTGCCTACTCTATACTATGCACAGTGCTTGTCATTAGGGAGAATAATGGGAAAAAGACATGTGACTTTGAGTTTGATGAACTGTACAGTCTAAAAGATTGGTGCCCAAAACACTCTTGGTGTTCAACTGAGTTAGTACACTAATCAGTAAATTAATTATTTTAATTATTAGATATTTATGTCCAGAAAACATAAATTAGATGTGTCTTTAAGATTCTGTTAGGTTAATTAAGGAAACAGATGTATAAACAAACAATTTTAATGGAATGTGAAAAGCATGAAAACAGAAACATATTCCTAATTCACTAGTGGCACAAAGAAGGGTGAAGTGAGGAACTTGGGTTGGGAAAGACAAAAATGAAAGAATGAATTCCCAAACATGTAAATATTTGAGTTGTATAGAAATTTTTTCTTTTCTGCTTTTCTTCTCTCTTTCTTTCGCTTATCCCGTTTTTGCTATTTCCTTTGTTCTTTAAGGTCCAACTCAAGGTTACCTTTATAATAAATCTTTAGTGGCCACTCCCTTCTCTCCCTTCCAAAACACCAGGCTGAGCAAGGAAATTTTCCAAATACTGATTATACTTTGTACGTGCATCTACTGATTCTTTTACTCTTTGATGTGTATCATCCACATATCTCTCAGCGCTCCTCTCCCAAGCCAGGAAGTGGCAGATGATTAGTGTGCAAGGAATTCAATTTATGTTTTCTGAGCAAGTTTAAATTAAAACTGCAATGAGATACCATCCCATCTTCATCAGAAAGACCAAAATAAAAAGAATGGAGAATATCAAGTCTTGTAGAATATTGGAAACCTCAAACATTGCTGAAGGAGTTTAAAATGCTACAAAGTCATTTTAGAGAACTTGTTGGCAAAAAGTTCACTAAAGTTGGACCTGTTATCCTTTTACTCAGAGATTGAACTACTGAGTGAGCATTGATAACCATGTCTAAGAATCATGTCAACTTCATTATACTAGACCCAACATGGAAACCATCTAAATGTCAGTCCACACTGGAAAGTAAATTAATCACAGCATATTCATATATAGACTAGAATAATTGTTTTTAAAAATGAAGAAATGCTGGATATGGTGACATGTGTCTGCTCTACCAGCTATTTGAGAGGCTGAGGCAGGAAGATCACAAGTTCCAGGCCAGCCTGGGCAACTTAGTAAGACTCTGTCTCAAAATAATATTTAAGAAAGGGATGGGTAATCAGCTGTGCTGGTGTATGCTTGTAATTATGGCACGAGGGAAGTTGAGGCAGGAGAACCATGAGTTCAAAGCCAGCCTGGACTATATAGAACGAGACTCTTGTTTTAAAAACAAAAGCTGGGGAATGTTAGCTCAGTGGTAGAAGCAGCATGTGTAAGGCCCTGGGTTCAGGCCCCAGTGCTGCAAAAACAGACACGCTGCTCTGAGCAATAGTAAGGATGATTTTTCACAGACTAATACTGTACTGGGCAAAAGAAATCAAACACAAACAAATATATATTGTGATTCCAGAAGAGGCAAGTTAATTGCTGGTACAACTGGAATATTGGTTAACGTTTACAGAAGGGAAAGGAAGTGCTCTGGAAGCAGACAGGAGAGAGATTTTTTTAAATTTTGGAGACCATTTATTCTTTTTCTAAAGTATACTTAAAAGCCACATACAGATGGAGGACAATAACAATTGTCCTTCATTCAAGACATTTTAGACTTTCAACCAAAAAGAGTAAAAATTTGAACTACTATATACTTGTAATTTGTGCATTTTATCATATGTGGGTTATATATTGATAAAAACAAATAATAAATAAAAAAATGAAGGTTCTTTGAATGAATAAGTGAGAAAATGGATGAACAAATAAATGAGCCAAACCTTCAAAAAGGAAAAGACCGCATCACAGTGTAGAGGGATCTGTACTGCTTTGCATTTTTAAAGCAGTGGTTCTTGAGCTCTTTATACTCTAATGATGCCCAAACTAATTGTTCTCATATTTTTATGCTTAAATATTATCGTCTTTGCCATTTACCACAATCGTAAAGTTAAGAAAAGAAAGTCACCAAGCAGGTGACGAGTACCTTGAGGGACTGATGCGTAATTTACCGCGGGATCAGCTGAGTGAGTCCCTGGGGAACTGGGGAACATGCCTGTAGCTTCGGTTTCATATCCTTTTGTGCTTTATGGGATGTGAGCACAACTTATTCAGACCCTGGAGGGCAGAGGAAAAGAGTTACCAATTTTGTTTACAAACACGGGAAGCCACGCCGTTCACGCAGTACACGACATTGCCCCCGCCGCCCGAAGGCCGGAGAAGAAGAGTCCCAATTGCCGGCGGCCCAGTCAGTGAATGCGCCCCGCTCAGCGTCTCCGGGCACAGGCCAAACGCTGCCAATTTCGCGGGCGACTCTGGGCACCCGAGGCGTAATCCTCTTCCGAGCCGAGGCGGCGCGGTTCCCAGGGTGGCCGACAGGTGTCGCTGCCGCGAGGCGCGGGCAGGGGGCACGTGGGCCCCACCTGCGGCTCCCGCTTGCTCCTCACCTGGGCGCGCGCCCCCAGCCTGGGGCTCCACGCCGTGGGCGGTGCCCCGCCGGGCCGTCGTGTCGGGGCGGAGACCTCCGGCAGCTGTGGCGCGGCCACCCGGCTCGGGCCTCTTTCCGTAACCCTCTGCTCTCGCCCTCTCCGACGACGAGGGGGCGGGGTCGGGCCGCGCGCCTGGAAAGGCGGGCGAACGCGGCGCAGGTAGCTTCCTCCTCAGAGTCCAGGCGGCGGCTAGCGCTGCGTGCACGCAGTCGGCGGCGAGGCGAACGAGAAGATGCCACTGTCGCCACCCTCGCAAGGCGACCCTGGGGAGTCCAGCCCGTCCAAAGGCCCCAAGAAACACAGCTCTTTCCACATCTGGCGCTCCAAAAAGAAGCAGCAGCCCGCGCCGTCGGACTGTGGTGTGTTCGTCCCGCACCCGCCCCGCGCGCCCGTCGGTGAGGCCAGGTGAGCGTCCCGCTACCCCCGCCGGCCCTGCTCCCCCACCGCTCGCGGGTCTCTCCCCGCTAGCTCGCCCGACCCGCGCGGGACAGGGGCGGTCGGGGTCGGGGTCGGGCTCCGCCCGCAGCAGTGGGATAACGGGGTGCTCTGCGGCGCCCACGTTGCGCGCGGCCCCTGGCTGGGGCCGAGCATCAGCCCCGGGAACTTGGTCCGCCGTGTGGTCCGTAGTTTGACAAGCTAGGACTTCGTGCAGCCTGCCAGCAGGAAAACCGGAGGGAAGTGAGGGCTGTGTCCGCAATGAGTGATGCTAGAAACGACTTCGGATTGTGGGGTAGTTCGGAAAATAGTGCCTTTATGATAAAGATTTGTACTCTTACTAGATTATGGCTCCACGATTCCCGCAAGATCCCAGTGAGAGAGGAAGTTGCAGGGACGGGAACCCCCACTTTATCAGTGGAGAAGCTGAGACTGAAGGGTGAATGACTGGACCCCACTGCAGTTAGTGACAAACCTGGGGAGCACCTAGTTATTCAGTGTAATTGCTAATGTGCTTTTCAGTTTTTATGTTGGTTTTACAGTATGTGTAGTCCTTTATCCTAGGAAAGTGATGTGTTGATTGAAAAATTATTTACCAAGTTTGGAGTTGTAAATTTGTGTTTGTGTATGTGTGTGTGACTGAAAATCCCACCTGGGGCCATATAAATGCTCAGCAAGTGCTCTACAGTGAGCTGCATGTCTAACCCTTAAAATGTCAGTATTTTTAGAGATGGACGTTTGGAAGTGTCCGGTGACTCCTTCCATGGGTGTTTTTAAAGTATACCCTTATGAACATTGATAAACAGAATAAAACTGTTTAGATAGCTCATGTCCCCCCAACTTCTGACCCAGTGCTGGAAATTGAACCATCACACTGAGCTACATCCCTAGGCTTTTTTATTTTTATTTTTTGGACAAGGTCTTGCTGATTGGCTAAGTTGTGCATGCTGGACTTGAACTTGTGATTCTCCTGCCTCCCAGAGTGGTAGGATTATAGACATGTACCACCATGCCTGGCTTACATAGTTTTCTTTTATTTCTAAAGAGGTCCTAATTTGGAAATACATTTTCTTTTTCTTTGTTTGTTTGTTTGTTTTTTAAGACAGGGACAGGTTCTATGTAGAACAGGCCCAGGCTGCCAGCAGGGCTAGCCTGCAACTCGGTGATCCTCCTGTCCACCCAATCGCAGGGGTGTGTGTGTGTGTGTCTATGTCTGTGTGTCTGTGTGCCTGTGTCTAGAAATGTATTTTCATTCATTTTATAAACTCTTTATTAAGAACTTAGCTAAGTGCTCAGTAACAATGAAGCCGGGCACAGTAGCGCATGCCTGTAGTCCCAGGTATTCCACAGCTGAAGGAGGCTTTCTTGAGCCAAGGAGTTAAGACCAGCTTGGACTACACAGGGAGTCCTTGTGAGTTACCAAGCAAACAAGAAAAGACAGTAAGAATTCTGTCACTGAAGAATTCTTCATCTCTTGTGGAGACTAGAGAGTAAATAGTGGCTCAAATGCTGTGAAAGATGCCAGGGCAGACCAGAGGATCCAAGGAGAGGGTTTCTTGAGATGCAGAGTAACTTAATTAGAAAAGGGGAGGAGCAATGAGTTCCAGGCAGAGGTTACCATCACTAATGCTCAGAAGAGCGAGCTATTTCCAGAGAAACACAGATGGATCATAGGGGTGTGGGTGGTGTGTGTTTGTGTGTGTGTAAGTAGGAAAGGAGGGCTAAGAGAAAACACAACACCTTCTCATACTTTATCATCCACAGTGATAATTGTTTGTAATAGAACACAATTTTATGTATGAAAACACTGCTTAAATAATGATTGAAATTTCTATCAAAATCTGTTAGCTAATAGTGAAGTACCCAATATTAAAGTACGTTTCCTGTTATCTCAGTAAATATGTTAAACACTTTCAGAGGGATTTTTCCTATCTGACTTAGTCCCATCGTTTCCTATTAAAATGTAACAGTACACAGCACTAGACATTTTAGTCAAACACAAAAACATTTTAGAGGAAAACTGAAAATAGGCCCTGTTACTTCTCCTTTAGAGCTTCTTGTGTTTAAGTTCAGTCTTGAAGCACTTCATTCTTTCCCTCAGAACTATGGTGAACTTTGTACTCACACATGTTCTGAAAGCTGAACATACTGGTCTGTCTTTGAGATGTTTTTCCAGTTAGATTATCTTCAGAAATTTTTATTTACATCAGAGAGTGTATCTGCTTGTATTCTGAAGAGAACAGCAGAGCTCCCTTAGGTTTCTGTCAGTCTTCGGCCAGGGCAGCCTTCATGAGCCATCTAGCATGTCCATTCATCTGTCCGGGAGTTGGAGATGGTAGAACTTGGCTGGAATGAGGAGTATGCACTGTACTTTGTCTCTACTTGAGGAGGAGGGCATTAAATGATCACACTTAGTTACTGTGAATATATTATTTCTATCACAGGCTTGTAGGTCTGACAAAAATGAAGTTATGTCCTGGCTGTGTGACCTTAAGCAAATTGTTTTACCTTTTGAATCTTAGTTTATTTGTAAAATGGGGACAATAGTAACACAAACAACAACAACAACAAACCCAAAATGTTGAACACAGTTGCTTCTCTTGCTAAAATTTATTCTTAAAGTTTTTAAGCTTTGGTAAAGATGTTAATGTAATGCTGTTGTTCATAGAAAAAACTGCTGCCCTCCTGAGTCAGCCCATCTTCGTTATTCTGGGTCCAAAAGTGTATGTTCATAGTGCCTGGCAAGCTGGAGCCTTATGCTCCTTAGCAGATGTTAGTGATGCTGTCCTTTATGAATTTTTAATTATACTCCATTTTGTGAAAAATTTATTCAGGGCATGGACTTTCTACAGGAGTTCAGGTCCTCAGTCATCCACTTACTGGGACACTTAACTCTGTCATCCTGGCCAGGTTATTAGTCTTAATGCACTTCAGTTTCATCTATGAAATGGGAATAAGAGTTGTATAAACAAATTGATGCATATCAAGTACCCAGGACTGTGACTGGCATGTAGGGAGTGCTCAGTAAATGGGAGTTCTTTGTCTTTTTCTTAAGACTGTCTTGCCTGTAGTAATTTTGTCTGTTTGTTTTCTGCTGTATGGTAGAAATGTTACTTTCATTTTATGTTTTCTGTTCAAGGCACCTTGTTATTTTGATTTGGAGAGGATTCTGGAGGATAACTCAGTGACAGAGTGCTTACCTAGCATGTGCAAAGCATGGGGTTTGATCTCCCTGCAGAGAGAGTGACAGAGACAGAGACAGACAGACAGACAGACAGACACACACACACACAGGGAGAGGTGGGGGGAAGATAGACTCTTAGCTAAAGATCAAATGCAGTAAATTAAAAATGATTACCCTTTTGTAGTACTCCACTCTATAAAAAAATAAAAATCCACATCCTTTTTTATCCATTCTTCAATTGATAGGCGTTTGGGTTGTTTCCAAGGTTTAGCTATTACAAATTGTGCTGCTATAAACATGGGTAAACATATATTGCTGTGGTATGATGTTTTTAATTCTTCTGGAAAGGTACTCAGAAGGGAATAACTAGGTCAAGTGAGACCTCTAATTCTAGTTTTTTAAGGAATTTCTACATTGATTTCCACAGTGATTGCATCAGTCTACACTCCTCACAACACTGGAGAAGGGTTCCTTTTTCCCCACAGACCTATCAGTATTTGTTATCAGTTGATTTTTTTGTTTTTTTTTTTTTGGTACTGGCGATCGAACTCATGACCTTGCACTTGCCAGGCAGGTGCTTGTGCCACTGAGCTATGTTCCTGGCCCCTATTTGGTTGATTTTTTTGGTGATAGCCAGTCTTTCTTTCTGGGTTAAGATGGAATCTCAGTGTTGTTTTAATTTGCAACTCTCGAACGACCAATGATGTTGAACATTTTTTCACGTATTTATTTGCTGTTTCCATTTCTTCATCTGAGAAGTGTGTATTCATCTCAGATGCCCATTTTTGGATTGGGTCTTAGAATTTGGGGGTTTTGATCTTTTTCAGTTCTTTATGTGTTCTAGATATAAGTCCTTTGTCTGAGGGACAACTGGCTATAATTTTTTCCTACTGTGGGTTGTCTTTTCACTCTGTTGGTGATTTCTTTTGTTGTGCAAAATTTTTTTAGTAAGGTGAGATCCCATTTGTTGATTCTTCGTAGTATTTCCCTTGCAGTCTGGATTTTGTTCATAAAGTCTGTGTATACACCTATGTGTTCAAGAATTCTACCTATTCATTCTTCTAGGAGATTTAGTGTTCTTATCTTAATATTTAGACCTTTGATTCATTTTGACTTTAGTGCATGGTGATAGACTTTGGCATGTGAAAAGTCAGTTTTTTCCAGCACCATTTATTAAAGAGAGTGTCTTTCTTCCAGTGAACATATTTGGCTCCTTTGTCAAAGATAAGGTGACTGAGTGTGTTTGGGGTTGCGTCTGCATCTTCTATTCTGTTCCACTGATCCTCAGGCCTGTTTTTTTGCTTTTGTTTTGTTTTTTGCCAGTACCATGCTGATTTTATCACAGTAGCTTTGTAATATCATTTCAGGTGTGGGATTGTGATGCCCCCTGACTTGCCTTTGTTGCCCAGAATTGCTTCTGCTATTCTAGGTCTCTTCTGGTTCCAAATGAATTTTAGGCATGTTTTCTCTAGATATGTGAGATATGCTAATGGAGTTTTGATTGGGATTACATTAAATCTGTATAGCAGTTTTGGGAGTGTGACCATTTTTACTACGTTGCTTTTTGTTATCCAAGAGCAAGGGACATCTTTCCATTTTCTGATATTCTCTTCAATCTCTCTCTCTTTTTTTTTTTTAGGGTACTGTAATTTCCACTGTATAGATCTTTTACATCCTTTATTAGATTGATTCCTAAGTATTTCATTTTTTTAGATGCTACAGTGAAAGGTGTGCTTTCCCTCTCTGTGAGTTTGTTGCTTGTGTACAGGAATGCTATTGCCTGGAGACTTTTATAGGTAAATGGATGCGACACAAGACTATACTCTTAAGTGAAATAAATCAGACCCATATGGTTAAACATCCTTTTGTCTCACTAGGGTAAAAAACTGAATGAATAAATAAGATCCAAAATGTACAGTAAATGCTGTGAATTGGGAAGAAACTGTTCGAAAGAAAAGACAAACTGTGATGGGGGAAAGGGAAAAGGAAGAAAGGTAAAAATAAAAAACAGTCACACAAGATAGTTAAGATTGTTATATGGCTAGTTTCTCTTGGTTCATTGAAAAGAAAATTTTGTGCTAATATTGTTTGGTCAATATATCATGCTTGTATCTTGTACTCTGAATAACTATTACGAAGACAACAATATGCAATGTATTAATTATTGTAACTCTCCTTCTAACCTGTTTTGAAACTTTTGTTATTTTTTTTTTTTTTGCTCTTTAAAATTTAAAAAAAAAAAGATCATCCTCAAACTGAATTGAACCTCAAATCTAGAAGCAAGAATGTTCTCTGCAAAGGTCTCAACTGGTAAGCAGGCCTCGTTGTCCTCTAAAAAGAGGAGAAGTGGGGCAAGAGCCCCAGAGAGAGCCCTTCTGCCTGGCAGGCAGAGACCACCCTCCTGGCAGGGTGAACAGGCTCAGCTTTTCATTTTTCTAGTGTGTTGTTCTGTATGTGAATGAAGTGTCTCCTTCTTTAAAGGGAAAATGACTCACTGTCTATATCACTAGAATACAAGCATTTAGAACCTTTGAACTATTATTATATAGGTTCAATTGTCCGCACCAAAAATAAAAGTTTTATGTATCTTATTAGGAAACCAAAGATAAACTTTTATACTTAAAAAATTAAAAGGAGTTTCTTGTGAAATTTATTTTGGAGTCTAAATTTAGTATGGGATAATTTTTTGCCACATACCTCTGTCATCATGTTACTTTACTCACTCTGTATTTTGTATATGCTTTGAATCATAATCTATTCAGTTCATACGTAAGGGGTGATACCTGAGAAGACCTCTGGGGTTTGGGTTCACTTTTTATTTTCTTTAGTTGTGTGTGTCTATGTGTGCATGTGTGTGTTTGTTTGCACACATGTGCATACTCAGGGCCTTGTGGATTCCAGGCAGGCAGGCAGTGGACCTCTGAGATGCATCCTCTGCCATTTTCTTGTGGCTTTATTATTTGACCATGAGTAAATCAATCTAGTAACTATATTAGATGTTGATACTAGTTTTCTGACTTTTAAAATTCAGACTCATACCGTGAACATTAAAAACATAAAGCATGTGTTCATCTGAGGAGTCAATTCTGCTTCAGAAATGTCTGGGAAGAAGAAATGTGAGCTATTTATTAAAAAAACTATGCCTGGTCAAAATGAGATGGCTTAAATTGTGTACTTTTCTGTTTACTTTGAAAGAAAAACTGTCAAAGAATTGCTTACTTTTCTTTTTTTCATTTTTTTAATTTTGAAGAAAATAAAACCAAACAAAATAAAACAGAATAGAATTAATCAAAACAAAACAATGAACATGGTACATGACTTCAAAAAAAATAAAAGGAAATCAATAATGGCTACCATAATGCCTCTTGTTATCTTCAAAATAGCTTCCCATACCATCAGGCATAATAAAACCAAACAAAATAGTGCAGAATAAAACCAATAAAAATGAAACAATGGAAACAATACATGACTTCAAAACAGTAGTAAAACAACAGTGGTTACCATAATGCCTCTTGTTATCTTCTATGTAGTTGCCTATGTCATCAGACATAATACAATCAAACAGATCAAAATAGAGTACAATCACTCAAAACAATGAAAGTGATACAGGGCTTCAAAACATGGTAATAGGGACTACCATAATGGCTACCATAATGTATTTTGTTATCTTTGAAATAGCAGTCCATGCCATCAAATATAGTAAAATTAGACAAACTGAAACAGAATAAAACCAAACAGAACAATGAAAACAATACAGGATTCAAATCACAATAATAGATTAACAATGTCCACTGCCTTCCCTTTTTAGACACTTCCTCCCCTTTCACTTTGACAATACGTATTGTGTATTTTGAATCCTACTAACTCCTTCAGTTTTTTATACTAGGGAGACAACACAGTGTTCACTGTGTCCAGTGTGACTGGATCATTTCATCCATAAGCGTGAGCTTAAGTTGTATCTGTTTACCTACAAGAGTCTTGAGGTTATCTTTCTTTTTAGCTGAGTAGCTTTCCAGTGTGTAAAAATGCCATGCCTTTCTTGTCCACTCAGCAGCTAATGGGCAAGCCACTCTTACTTCTTTCTGGTTTCCTGTCACATAGAACATTGTTCTCTCTCCTTTGACTTTCAGTCTATGAATTTTCTTTTGAGTTAAGTGTGTTTCTTGTATAAAGCATGTTGATGGATCCTGTCTCCTGATCCATTCTGCCTGTGTTTCTTTTTATTGGTGAGTTGAGGCCATCTACATTAATGGTTATGGCCAACATGCACTGCCTCGTCTCTGCCATGCTATTTTCCTGCCACTGGCTGCCTACTTTTCCTCTCCATTCAGTTTACCCTGCTTAGTGATCTCCCTCTGCTGCTGTTCCTGGAACCGTGTTCTTTTTTATCTCTCTCTAGAATGTCCTTCAGTATTCTTTGTAGGGTTGGCTTGGTAGCTGTAAATTCCTTCAGTTGTTCTTTGTCATGGAAGTATCTTGTTTCTCTGTTAATTTTGAAAGATAGTTTTGCAGGGTACATCAACCTGTGTTGGAAGTTGTTTTCTTTCAGGACTTGAAATACTTCACTCCAAGCTTTTCTTGACTTGATGGTTTGTGTTGAGAAGTCTGTAGTGATTCTGATGGGTTTTCCTTTATAGGTGATGTGTTTCTTTTCTCTGACATCTTTTAATGTTCTGTTCCTGTGTTGAATTTCTTGGATCTTGATTATTATATGTCTGGGTGTACATTTATTTTGGTTATGGCTAGCTGGAGTTCTACATGCTTCACTTATCTGAATGTCACTTCCTTTTCCCATGCTTGGAAAGTTTTCTGATATTGTTTCTGTAAACAGACTTTTAATGTCATTTGTGTTGACCCCTGCTTTTTCACTCACATCTTTTATTCTTAAGTTATGTTTCTTTGGGTTGTCTTGCAGCCATTGAATTGTTACTTCCAAGTTCCTTGTTATTTTTAAGAGATCTTTCCTTTTGCGATTACAAGCTGCAAACCTGTCTTCAGGATTCGAAAGTCTATCTTCAGTTTCTTTCAAGTGGTTTTGCCAGCTTTCAATGGAGTTTTTAATTTCCTGGATATCTCTTTGAATCTGTTTCATGTATTCTAAATCTTTTTTGTATTGTTCATTCAAGGTTTCTGTCATTTTCCTATGCTCCTCCATTTTTTTTCTATGTCTTCTTTGGAGATGCCTAGCAATTCTTTTGTTATGTTTTTCATTTCTTTTTTTTTTTTTTCTTACCTGAGTTAGTATTTCTGTTCTAATTTCTTTTGTAGCCTCATAAAGTTTTTTCTTTACTTCAGTTGCCATCACTTCAGAAACTTCAGGTGTGCAACTCCTGATCTCTTCTGTGTTTGCATCTCCTGGATTTGCTCTGCTTGGATTGAAGGCCTGAGACTGCCTTTTGCTTCTTCATCTTGACATATTCCTAGGTTCTTCTGGACAAGTGGGTACTGGGGTCCCAGGCACTTCTCGCATTGGCTACAATTTCTCTGAAGTGAGACTATTTGGTTCTTCTAGCCAGTGCTGATTATGGATATCTGATGGTGGCCACTAGGTGTGCTGGCACAGGTCTGTCTGCTTCTTTTCCCAGTCTGTGTAGCTTCCCTGGTGGCTGATGGAGTGCACATGGGGGCGGGGTTGGCCACTGCCTGCAGACCTGGGCTGGTTACCAGAGGGGATCCTCCCCTGCTGCCTCTTGAGTGTGTGCAGGAGTGGGGCCAGCTGCTGCCTCCAGATTGAGGTGGCTACCTGCAGGGAACCTCCTCAATGGCCGCTAGAATGCATGCAGGGGCAGGGCTCAGTCCAAGCAATTTCCATGGGTCTGTGCCCAGCTAGGAGCTGCTGGAGGAAGCTGGGAGCAGTTCTGGTTCTGGGCATATCTGACCTGACTCCAAAATGGTTCCTGGCCAATAGCTCTCTCCCGCAGGAGGACTGAGTCCTCTGCACTCACCATTAGCCAGTTCAGTCTTCCAGGTCCACTGCTCCTGTCCACTGCTGCTCCCCTCTAATGCTGCCTCTCTCTGCAGAGGCCTCCAGGGTCACCAGCCACCACGTCACCTTGATTGTGCATCCCCAGCTTCCAACAGCTCCTCTCTCACAGTGGGTCTGGCTCTGGGTGAAGTGCTGCCAGCTACCACCTTCTTCTTCATTTAAATTTTTCTTTTCACTCTTTCTGTGGGCTTCAGTTTTCACTTTAGTTTCTTCCTGGGTCCAGGGGACCCACTTGCTTTCTTCTTGTCTTCCCCACGATGCTATATTCCAGCATCTGGACTGTCTCTCTCAAAGAGGCTGTTTACTCTGCTGCTTACTATTCCACCATCTTCCAGAATTGCTTAGTTTTCATTTCACATTGTATTTGTTGTGTGGAAGACTTAGAGATTCTATTATGACAAGCATTGCAATCCTATCTTTAGGAGACTTTTCTAGGATTAATGATGGATTTTTTATTGGCATAAATTCCTTTTTGTATCAACAGCCTCACACATACTAATCATGGATGTTACCACTGAGCTGTAATCCAGCTCCTGTATCATCTTATTGAAATAATAAATTGAACTTTAAAGAGACTTTTTTATAGACAATAAACAATTACTAAGCACTTGTTATATATCAGACATTGGGAAATAGGACAATGAAATTAGAAGTGATCTCTGTTACTAAGAATCTTGCAGTCTAGTGGAGGGTGAGGCATATGGATAGAAATTTATAAAGGAATACATGATGCATTAAGTGCAGAAATAGATCTAATTAAATGAACTGAAACGCACTGAGGTCAAAGAAGGATTATCTTAAAGAAGCAGAATTTTTTTCTCTTATAAAGAAGTTTTATTCATATGATTAATTAAAAACTTTATCCCCTGATCATCAAAGGCACTAAAACTACTTGAGGTTATGATCATCCCTACCGACCTCGGTACTGGGGGTTGAACCCATGACCTTGACACTGAGCTACATCCTCAGCCTTGTTTTACTTTTTACTTTTGAAACAGGGTCTCTGAATTTCTCAGCTGCCCAAGTTGGGCTCAGACTTTTGATTCTTCTGTCTCAACTTCGCAGAGTGCTGGGATTGATCGCTTTTTTTTTTCTCCTTTTTTTGTTATTGGGAATTGAACTTATGACCTTACACTTGCTAGGCAGGCACTGTGTTGCTGAGCTATATCCCCAGCCCTTGGGATTGATCATTTTAAACTCTGTTTAATCCCAGAGCAAAAGAAAAACTATGGAAACTTATTTTTATAGCTGAATTTGAAACAGAATTATATATTCAGGATTAAACATACGTAATTTTCTCCAGTTCCTTAAAATATCTAGTCTGAGATTGTATTATTTCACCCTTCTTTTCACATGTTGACAGTCAGAAATAAAGATTAGACTTGGAATGTGGCAAATTGATTTTAAAATGTGGGGTGAAATGACATTCATGATGTTGGTACTAGATTTTTAGGCTAAAAATCAGTTTCTTGCCATTCTTTAGATAGATTTATAAATTCAAAAAATTGTTCTGTAGTGTACACAGCTCAGCCTCTGTCACTTTGATGTCTCATGAGAATGATTCTGGAGTCATTGTCAAGGAGAGGCCAGCCCTGCCTTTGCTCTTAAAGCAGGGTGTTTTCCTTAAGCAGTCTATTTGGGCTGGGGCTGTGGTGCAGTGGCAGAGCACATACTTAGTATGTGTGAGGCTCAGGGATCAATTCCTAGCACTAATCAGCAACAAAACCCCCAATAAGACCTATCTTTATAGTCATACTATTCACTTTAGAAAGGTAAATTCTGGGCTTTTATTGAGAAGACATTGGAATGTCAGTTCAGTATCTTGTCTTAAAGTGAATTGTTAGGTAAGGTATGTATGATTATCACACTTGCCAGTTTGGTAAGAAAGACCATCAATTGTTTATGAATCTCACCCATTTACTTATAGCTCCCTTGAAACAGAGCTACAGCATTGGGCTGAACCAAATTTCTCATCAAAATACTTCTATGGATTTGAGTCTAAAAGAAGTCATCATTCTGAAGATTCAGCACCTGCTTAGTGCTGTTTTTTAGTCCTAGATACATGCTTGCACTAAAGAAAAAAGGAAGTGGACCCAAGCTCCAAAGATCAAAGGTCTTCTGAGGATCTCTAAAGAGTTTATGTCATTTATCACTCCTTACATATGGACTGAATAGATTATGTTTCAATGTGTAGAATACAGTGATATTCAATAGTGAATAAAGTGATGCGGTATCTCTTGCAGTGGCTGTTCAGTGGAAGTGAAGCAATGACAGAGACACCCTCTCATATGAATGGGTCATTTTGACAAATTATGAGGAGACCCTAATGCTATGCAAGTGAGGATACCAAAGTTCATTTGTGGTATCCTCAACTTCTCTCACCAAAGAATTATAGCTGAGTTCATGTTGTACCTGTAGTTAACAGAAAAATGAAACAGAATTAACAAGTGCCATTTTTTTTTTAATGGCAATTATATGAGTAAAAGCAAGTTGGTGTTAAGCTTGGGAAAATATCCTGTAGCAAAGGAAGTCGCCTGCTGGGTATATTTGTTGTTGTTGTGTGCCATTTCAAAGTAGTGACCCTAACTGATCCTCAGTTATCACAAGTTACAGTGATGATATCCCAAAGGCAGTGTCAGTAGTCCAAGTAAGAGATTTCGTCAACAGTCACATAAAAACATCATGCATAATACTCCTTTTAATTTTTTCAAATTAGTTAATAAGCAGTGTCATAAGCCCCTGGTAGTTATTTGAAATTCTTAAGTTATATAGTTCTTTATTTTGCAATTG
>RJWM01039251.1:0-16230 GCA_004363535.1 Dasyprocta punctata | reverse complement strand
TATGCATGAGTCTTTGGGGGTCCAAGGAGAAACTGTTATTTTAAATATAATATAGTGTGGGTAGACTTAATGCTGGTTCTTAAGGATTGTTAAGATGTGTTATAATATTGTTAAGTTACAAAATATTAAGAATAAGCATGGCTTTGTATCTGGAGGCTGATTTATAGAAATGCATCTGTTTCTCAAGTTGACAAGGGGTAGATTGTTAGGGTTTATACATTGTGTCAACTTGAGAAGTCTAGCAGCTTCATTAAGTAAGGCAGCAGCTCTACATCCTGGGGTGTAGAGCATAGTTACCTGGTCATTGTTACAATTTGAGAAGGTTAGAAGTTTAACTGGGAGACTCAGCAGGGAGCCAGGGGTCTTACTTGGTAAACATCCTCATCCTATGCAAAGGAAGGCAAGGATGTTTGTGGATGCTACACTCACCCTGGGTGGGGGGTGTCCTGTGTACTATATAAAGGAGGAGAAGAGGCTTGCTCTTGCCCCCCTTTTTACTTTGGCTGCTTTTGTTCGGTTGCTGCCTTGAAGTGCTGCCCCTGTGCTATGCCACCCTGCCTTGGAGCCAGCTGATTATAGACTGAAACCTCCAAAAACTGTAAGCTAAATAAACCTTTCCTTCCCTATTTTGGGGTGTCAGGTGTTTTGTCTCAGCAACGAGTAAAGAGTAACCAAGACACTATCTTTAAAATAAAATGAAAAAATAAGTAAATAAATAAACCAAGGAGCCAAAAATAAGAGTAAGACAGAGTTATTAACAAATGGTGCTAGAAAAACTGAATATCCACCTATAGAAGTTTGAAACTAGATTCCTATTTCTCACCCTTAACAAAAATCACTTAAAAATAGATCAAAGACCTGGACATAAGACCTGAAACTTTTGAAAGTAAAATATGACTCACTTGAAGTCATAGGTGCAAAGAGTTCCTGATTAGGACTCCAATAGCACAGGAAATAGAGAAAAAAATCAACAAATGAGACTGCATCACAAAGGAAATAACACAGGGAAGAGCCAGCCTAGTGAGTGGGAAAAAAAGTCCTCATCAACTATCTTCCCAACAGGAGGTTAACACATAGAATATATAAAGAATTTTTTAAAAACTTAACACCCAAAAGTCAAATAGCTCAATCTATAAATTGGCAAATGAATTGAACAGGCATTTTTCAAAAGTATAAATTGCCAATAAGCATGAAAAAAAGTTTAATACCTTTAGCCATTAGGGAAATGCATATCAAAACTACATTGAAATTTGATGTCACGCCGGTTAGAATGGCTATCATCAAGAATACATAAAAATAAATGTTGGTGAGCATGCAAGGGGGTGGGAGGGCTTTCTGCACTGCTAGTGAGAGTGTAAATCATTACAGTCACTGTGGAAATGAGTGTGGAAGCTCCTCAAAACCCTAAAAATAGACCCCAGAGATGTGGAAAAATAACTTGGGGAAGAGAAAAAAGGAGGTGGATCCCTGGAACCTAGGAAGGACCTAAGGGAAAATTGGAACCTACAGAGATGCTGAAGAGCCATATGCAGAAAAAGGAGGGGAAGCCTACACTTTCTCCCTGGTTTCAGGCTCCGGGCTTCTGAAAAAGGAAGATCTAATCCACAGAGGCACAGTGAAAGCAGTTGTTCCCAGTGCAGTTAGCCCAGCAACTGAGTTCTCTGGAAAGGCACTCTAATGTTCCTGATGTCACAAAAGCAATCTGAGTGTTGTCTCCCAGAGAAACAGTGACAATGACATGCCCCAGCTGCCTTAGTGCACAGCACCCACGGACCCCTTCTGCCAGTGGGTGTCTCCCTAAAGGCCCCCGGAGTAGCCTGCTTTTAATGAAGTAAGCCAGATGCACAAGCTTAAATGTCACATAATCTCTCTTATATAAAAATATATTTTATGTAAATAACATGAAATAAAAGGTAAGAAAAAAGAGAAAAAATATTGTAATTCAGTGGGGCAATGTATCTAAAAGTGTACCTTTGTTTTATACATTCTTTGGCCTGTTCTTCCAGTTTTTAATCAATATATATGATAATTAACTTTATAAGGTCTTAAAAGATAAATAAATGAATTTGATGCTCAAAAACTAAAAGGGGGTGGAGGGAGGAAAGAAGGGAATTGAAATGTGTTATGTACATGTGCCAATTCCCAACAGGGAATGTTACCATTCTGTATAGCAAAATGTCCTAATAAAAGTAAAAAAAATAAAATTCCCACTCTACCACTCTTTGATGTATACCCAAGGAAATTAAAGTCAGCCTATTATAGGGTTACCTGCACACCCATTTTTATTGCAACATTATTAATGATAGCCAAGATATGGGACCACCCTAGGTACCCATCAACAGACAAATGTCTAAAGAAAATGTGGTATGTATACACAATGGAGCATTACTCAGCTATAAAGAACAATGAAATTATGTCATTTTTAGGAATCTGGATGGAACTAGAGATTATCATATTCAGTAAAATAAACCAGACCCAGAAAGACAAGTACTGAATGTTTTCCTTAAAATGAAGAATCTAAATAGATTACATGAATGTAGGCAGAAAGCTATTACTAGATAATAAGAATAAGGGTAGCAGGAGGGTAATAGGGGGATAGACCTGATAAAAATTATGCATGTATGAAAATGCCACACTGAAACCCAGTATTTTCTAAAATTAAGCATTAATAAGATGTATTTGAAATAAAAAGACTGACGTTAATAAGGGTGACTAATAAGTGTACTGTAAAGCATACTCAGTCACTAGTCCTTTCTTTTCTCCAGTCGTTGCTGTACTGCTTTTCATCTCCTTGCTCCATGGTACTGGTCTGCTTTCTAGGAAACGCCAGGCAGCTATATTCCCTGGAGTAGAGCCCAAGAGCCTTCCTGGTGAGCATGATTTAAAATTCTGCTTCACGCCTCAGCACTGCTCTGCAGCACTCCCGGGCAAGGGCGCCCTCTCCTGTCACATTCCTGGCCGTTTGCAGTCCTCCACAGCTTCCTCACTTGAGCCACTTCCTCCCAGAAGTGACGCCAAGGGAATATTTATTAATTTTTTTCCTATATGGAGAAGGGGCCCCGCACCTTTTTTTCCACTGTTACCAAAACCTCAATAGTGCTAATGCCTGAGGTTTGTAGATTTGTTTCTACATCTTGGAAAAAGGCTTAGCCCTATCATATGAACTCTTGCTACTATTGCTTCTAAGAGATTTGTGGGTTTTTTTTTTAATTATGTGGAAAATACAACTAAAATTACGATGTAGGAGCTGAAGTAAGTTAAATAGAAACCTATCATCCTCTTTCTCATAGTGGTTTATATTTAACTATAGATTCCTAGCAAGAATTTCAGAAGGTTATTTGAAAGAACATTCTTTGATGTGTGCAAAAGAGGCTGCAAGCCTTTACAAGCAGACCAACTAGATAAAGTATTTTGTAAAGCATGGTTGTAGACAAAAGTTTCCTTGTATTCCTGGAGAAGGACTCTGAGTGATCTCTGCTGCTGCCTCCTCCCTGGAGCTCCACGGCCCTTACGCTACACTGTTTACCACTTCAGCTTCATGTTTTCTCTCACATGCATCATGAAATGAGCTCCAGACAAAGCAGAGGCCCAGCTTCCATCACTGCACATCTGCAAGTGTCACTGAATACTCAAGATGACTACACCCTGCAAATTGCCATGCCACCTCCCAAATAAGCCAATCTTTATTGAACTCTTTCAAATTTGAAATAAAGATGATAATCTTCCAAATTTGAAAAAAGATAATCATTTAAAAATTACTGCAAAGTCACAATTATCAAGACTATGCAGTACTGGACTAAGAATAGATGCATTTATAAGTATAATAGACTTGAGAGTCCAGAAATAAATCCACATGTATGTGGCAAACTTGTTTTCAGCAAGGGTGGCAAAATCATTTGATAGTCTTATTAGCAAATTATGCTGGGGCAATTGGACAATCACATGTAAAATAATAAAATCAGACCTTTACTTCATACCAGATACAAAAATTAACTCAAAATGAATCAAAAATATAAATGTAAGAGTAAAAACCTTTAATATCTTAGAAGAAATACAGGCATAAACCCTAAATCTTAAATTTGGAAAGGGTTTCTCAGATAAAACACCAAAGTCTTGAAAGATATACAGCAGACAAATTGTAAGTAGTGGTAAAATGTAGAATATTCTTTACAGTGAATTCTATATAGCTAATTGATTGTTGCAGAATTCTTTGATTGAATTTTTTTCTTTTTTTATTTTAAAGATAGTAAAATCCAACAAAATGTAACAGAATGAAGTCAATCAAAACAAAGCAGTAGAACTGGTACAAAACTTCTAAGAAAGATACTATGAAAACAATAGCTACTATAGTGTATCTTATTTTCAGAATAGTTGACCTTTCCAACAGGTATAGTAAAATCAAACCAAAAAAAAAAAAAAACCCACACACAATAAAACCAATAAAAACAGAGTATAAAATAAGGCCAAAAAATTAATCAGAATAAAGCAAAACAATGAGAACAATATTGGGCCTCAAAAACAAGACAGAAGAGAATCCCCCATTTTTGCTACATCGCATACTGTCATTTTCCAAAAAAGGTGTTCAGGCTGCCAGCCCCAGGCCTGCAAAATGAGCACAACAATACTAGCATTTAATTGTTTTATGTACATTAGTTGCTATCAATGTAGCCAGACCTCCGAACGAGCTAGTTGCTTTATGGCGTCGGGAGCTTTGTGCTTGATTCTTGGCCCGCACACCAGTAGGCATAAGGGGTGGGGGAGGGAGGCGCATGTATCTCTTCCTGGGGCCCACGCCAGTCACGCAGGCCCCTGGAAGGCAGTCTTACTTGTCTCCTGGTTAGAGGCACTCAGGCCCAGCTGGGCCGGCTCCCGAGAAGCCCATTTCTTTCTCCTCCTGGGGTCCACACCAGTCGCGCAGGCCACTGTAAGGCAGTCTTACTTGTCTCCTGGTTGGAGGCGCTCCTTTGATTGACTTTTGTCGCTCGACAGGCTCTATCATTTTGAGCTAATCTGAAAGGCAAACTTGAGGTATCTTTTCAGGACTGTCAATTTGTCTGTTTCATCAGCTTTTAGAGGTCTCACTATCAAGATGTGTTTATCACTTAGACCGTGACTCAGGTGAACAAGAAGGAGGGCAGCCCCTCCCATTGCACCTGGCATGATCCAGGTGAACTGCACAGAAGGCCCAGAGAATGGCCCCTTCCCTCACTGCTGCCATGACTGACGTGAACTGTACTGGAAGGCCCAGAGACCAGAGGCAATACCAGTGACACTGTAGAGTCCTGACTAGGGCACACAGGATGAGCAGGCAGAACTAGTGGTATGGAAACATCCAGTGCAACAATAACAATATGAGCCAACAGGTGATAAGACAGGTGAGCCAGAGTTGTGCTTGGGGTCAAAGACATGGAATAGAAGAAGGCAGGTAGGGCTACCCTATTCTATTTCTGTCTCTCTGTCTCTTTTTCTCTGTCTCTGTCTCTGTCTCTCTCTCTGTCTCTCATGGCTAGGGAGAAATCTAGCCATTTAGAAAAAACTAATCCTATTCCCCAAACTCTAAGACAAAGTTCAGACAATCCCTTGCTTACTCTTTCATTCCTTGTCTTATTTCTGCTCCTCTAGTTTCCCAGTTTGTGTGATCATTCTTTGTCTTCCAGCCTTGCTTCTACTTCATTTTCTGTTATCTTTGTTTTATCCACTATCCTTCTTAAATCTCCCCACTACAGGGTAAAACCATTCTACCAATGGGAAACACTTTGAATACAAGTTCCCAATTTATGATTGGTTTGGTAATATAATTGTAGATTTTTCTCTTATGCTTTAAGGTACCAAATTAATAGCTATTTCAATTTGCCAGTTTCTAAACTGTGCCTGATGCTATTGTTATTGCTAATTATATTATGGTAGCCAGGATGTCATATCTGTTGTAATCAGTTGTTCTCCCTTCTATGACAATACTGGGAAGCTCTGGGGTAATAACCCCACCATTCCCCAGCACCAAAGAGCTGGGGACTCAACCTAAGAGATAGCAACATCTCACTGTTAATTAACTGGGAAAGTAGGATCTTGGGACAGACACAGGTCTTGGGACAGACCTCCCATGCACAGAAGATATCCCTGAAGAACAGACTTTTCCTACAGAGGACTTGATACTAGTGATATAGCTACCTACTACAAAAACTCACAAGGATCAAAACAGAAAGCAAAATAAAATTTTTTGAAATAGGAAATCACAAGATGAAGAAGTATGATACAATTTCAGACCTCCAGCCCACCCAGAACAAGTCCAGGAGACAATGAGATAGAGGAAAATGGAAAACATACACCTGAAATTTCTGAAATTATAGCAACTGAAATAAACAAATCCATGAGGTTATAGAGGAAATCACTTTAGAAGCAATCTCTCCGGTAAAAAGAAATGTCAGCATTCATAAAGGACTTGCTCAGCAAATGTAGAGTAGCGATAGATAAAATAAAATAAAATAAAATAAATGATGATAGGAAAAGCATGGATCAATGAAGGAAAGAAATAGAATGCATGAAAGAGTTTCAAACAGATTACCAGGGAATTTAAAATTCCATTGAATTTTTAAAAACACTTGAACAAAACTGAAGACAGACTTTCAGACCTTGAAGACAGGATCACAGCTAGTGATCATGAAAGGAATATTTCCTAAAAATAATAAAGGATCAAGAAATAACAGTTCAGGGGCCATGGATTTAGCTCAGTGTTACAGTGCCTGCCTGGCAAGCATGTAGTTCTGAGTTCAATTCCTGGTACACCCCCACCAAAAAAAAAAAAAAAAAGGAAGAAAAAAGAAGTAACCAATTAAACAGGTGCAAGATGATGCAAAAACAAGCAATATAATACTGATAGGTGTCAATTAAAAAAACAGGATTCAACACAAAAGACATAAAAAGACTATTTGCAGAAGTAATAGTTGAAAATTTCCCAAACATGGGAACAGAATCTGCAGGCATATAGAACACTGATTAGCAATGACTAAATTAAATCTACACCTAAAAAGAGTAAAGTACTAAAAAAAAAAAAATTTCCAACCCAGATGGATGTAACCTGCAAAACTATCTTTCAAAATTAATGGAGAGCTGGGCATGGTGGTGCATACCTTTAATCTCAGCGCTCGGGAGGCTGAGGTAGGAGAAGCATTGTGAGTTTGAGGCCAACTTGGGCTACAACATGAGCGTAAGGCTGGTCTCAGCTACATAGTGCCACCCTGTCTCAAAAAACTAGGGCTAGGAGTTTGGCTCAGTGGCATAAGCTCCTGCCTGGTAGGTGCAAGGTTATAAATTCAATCCCCGGTGCCACACACACACATAAAAAAATTAATGGAGAAATAAGATACTTCCATGACAAAGAACAACTGAAGAAACTCATGACAAACTAGCTAACCTTACAAAGTGTACTGAAAGATATTCTAGACAGAGATAAAAATTATCACAATACCAAGAACACCAGAAGGAAGCCACTAGGCAGGGCAAGCAATTAAACAGAGGGAAAAGCAAAAAACCAACAATGAGAAAATAACATAACAAAGACAAGCCAATACTTATCAGTTATAACCATCAATGTAAATGGCTTCAATTCATCAATCAAAAGAAACAGATTGGCAGAATAGATCAAGAAACAAAATCCAATAATGTGCTGTATACAAGAAGTATTTACCTCTTATAAATCTTTTTTAAAACAACAAGTAGGGAGTAGAATTTAAATGCAGATGGATGGTTAAAATTTAAATTAGCAATTTTTATATATCTTGATTATTAACTAATGTAAGTCAGTCAGAATGAAACAGAATAGTGGTCACTAGAGACTGGGAAAGTTGGGGGAGGAATAGAAGTAACTTCAAAAATAGTCATAAAATGCAGGGAGAAGCAATTAGTTCTGGTTCTTTTTAGCACAATCAATATATAATACATTTCAAAATGATCAGTAAAATACAAAATTTGCAACACCTAAAAAGAGTTAGTGTTTGAAGAGGTAGAAATACTTACTTCCCTGCTTTGATTATTCGATATCTGTATTGAATGACCACACTGTACCTCATAAAGATGTACAAACATTATGTCTCAATAAAAAATAAATCCAAGTATCTTTAAAGTAAATATAAACAGATTTCAAATAGTATTCATAACAAATTCTCAGATTTTTTTCTGATCTTGACAAGGTGACGAAGAGAACACAGCTTGAAGAAATTTAAGAAGGGAAAAGGTTACAAATAGAGAAAAAATAGGAACACTGATTCTTTACACTTTTGACCTAGAAAAAAATTGTGGAGTAAGATAATTTGTGACATAAAACTGGAGTAATAGCTTATGTTTTATAAAGGCTTCTCACTTTTGTATCTTTTTCTAAATTGAGACTATGCAAAAGGAATTTAACTGAGGCATCAAAATGAGTAGAGTGACTTCATATTTTTTATTTCCATATGAAAATAATTCCATAATGTGGTATACAGAAATAAGATACCATAATATCTAGAGTCTATTGGATTTAAAGTATTAACTTACATAAGTAAAGAATTTTTTAAGAATTTCTTAAAATTTACAAACAAAGTGATCTTCATGGTTTTAAACAAAAAAGTAAACTACTACATACTAAAATCTGTGGGATACCCCCAGAGTGCATCAGTAGAGAAATGTAAAACCTTAACTGCATTGAGGGAGATTTTGCAGGACAGGAAGAACTAAATTTGTTAAGCATACAAATTAGAGGAAAAAAGGAGAAAACTCAACCAAATAGTAGGAAGTACATAATAAGGCCAATTCAGAAAAAGAAGAAATAGAAAACAATAGAAAAGTATAAAAAGTAGGAAATTGAGTTATTTGAAAAGGCTGATAAAATAAATAAGTTTTTAGCAATCAAGAGAGACAAAAAGAAAGTTACAAAAATGATCGATATTGGGAATAAAAAGAAGACTAACTGTAAATAAGGAGAAAATTCTCAAAATCATAAAACAATATTTTAGGTTTTTGCCAATACTTATTATGCCTGTATATAATTTGTTTTTAATTTTAGCAGGTAGTTGTCACATAACTGCAATAATAGCTTAGGTTCTATAAAGGCTTTTGGTTTTGTATCATTTTTTTAAATTGAGACTGCTCCAAGAGAATTTAACTGAGGTATCAAAATGGTTAGAGTTACTTCATATTTCTTTATTTCCATATGTTTCTAAACTCAAAATACTCCAGTGTATACAGAAAAAAATTGTCTTCCCCACTACATTCCTAATTATTTAGTATTTCTTCCAAAGGCATCCCAGCATTGTCATTATTAAAAACTTCCAAAGATATTTTATTCACTTAAAAGTTAATACTAATGTGACTTCTCTGACCATTTTGCGCACATATAAAATAAATTTAGCTGATAGATTTAAAAGTGTCCCCCCAGGCATTCATTTGTCCACATATTTCATAAAATTTTCAGCAAACAGCTAACATTTGTCATATGCAAGTTGTTTCTGATAATAGAAACTGAGGGATATTTGCCCATACCAAAGCAGACTTGCTTACACAATATCTGTTCCTGCTCCTTTGATGAGGCAAAGTCATATAAAACTGCTGTGTTTCCCAGACTCTCTCTAATCCAGTTGTAATTTGCACTCTATCATCCAATTTTATGCATATTAAACTTTAATTTGGAAATGCATCAAAGGGAAGGAAATGGGGCATCCATCCAGTTTGCTGCACTGTACTTGACAAATGCATTGTGTTTCCTGAGCCAGTAGCTGAGTAACAGCATCCTGACTGCAGGTAGCTTCCTGACCTGCAGAGCTTATGAGATTCTTCAATTCCAACTAGAGAAGAGTCAGTGGTTTCCTGGTCATGGCAGAGAGAAACTACCTAATGTTTCCAACACTTGCTTGTAGCACCACTTTAAGTATCTTCTTTAGTGACCTGGCTTGGCAATATGGATTTAGTCATAGTTTCTGGAAATTAAAATAAAAAGCTCTTTTCTTCACCCCTGAAATAAATTCCTAAGTAAACCATTTAACATCCTAAGGAGGGGGTGGGACAGTAGTTTAGTGACAGTATACATTTTTGGAATGTGAAAGGTCCTGGGTTTGATCCCAAGCACCTCACCCACCTAGAAAAAAGATCCTACAGGATAAATCTCTTTTTATCTAAGGTGAAACTGCTGTTTTTAACTGAACCCTGACCAATATGTGGTTCAATCCTAATTTACCTTAAAAGTAAAACTGAAAAGGACAATACTAGAATGGAAAATTACATATGAATGTCATTTATAAATATGGATTTAAAATCTTAAATATATTATTAATAAATCAACTCAAACACCAAAGAAATATATTCAAATAGGTTTTATTCCAGAAATTCCAAAACAGTTCAATAGATATGATTAACCACAACAATAAATGAAAGAATAATTTATGATTATTTCAGTTGTCAAAAATACATTAGGAAAAAACATACATTGATGATTTTTAAAAATAGCAAACAAAGAGTAGAACAAAATGTGCTTACCAGTCATTTTAAAAACCTTCCATAAACATCACATTTAATGACAAAATACTAGAAATATTCCCTTTGACCCATAATACACAGATGGAAACTATAACCTCTATTTTCCAACAATATGCTTGAGCTCTCAGACAATAAGATCAGAAACAGAAAATAAATAAGAACTATAAATATTGAAAAGAATGAAGGGAGTAAAGAGTAACAAATCAACCTCTCCAAGATTCAGAATCCAGACACTGGAAAATAATTTGGGGGGGGGGAAGGAGGGAGGTGGATCCCTAGAAGGCAAAAAGGATCTGAAGGGAAAATTGGAACCCACAGCGAAAGTGAAGAGACAGACCACAACAAAGAAAAATGAAGAGGCAAATTGCACTGTGACCCCAGCTCCCAGCTTGTAGTTGAGAGAAGATTAAATCTACACAGACACAGTGAGGCCAGGTGACCCCAGAAGCACCCAGGGAGAAACACACCAGTGGAAAAGAGCAGTGGATGCTGTGTGTTACAACAGCTAGTGAGTGACTCCAGTCCAGTTGATTGTAGTATCCTTGGAGAGAGTACTTGGTCAGACACCATTTTAGGGAGGGACCAGTGAACCCAAGACTCCAAGCAGTCATGAGTTGGCTTTATCTCAGGGTTCCCAGTGTTGAAATCCCACAGTGACTAGATGAGGGAAAACTATGAGAGATGTCCAGAGTCAGGGAACTGAGGTAAGGTCAACAAGAGACACCCAAAATGTTGTAGGCTGAACAACTCAAATGCAAACCACACAACCAGAGGACAGGATCAATCTGAACTTCTGTGGAATTTATAGCACCGGAATTGGCACCCCACAGTAATCCTATGCAGGCTTGCTGGGATTATCCAGCATGCTCCTCTAATCCTGCTGCAGGCTTTCTAGGATCATCAAGCGTGAATATCTGTGCTCTGTCTGCCTCCTTTCTCTACCAGTGACAGCAGAAAACATATCCTGAAGAGGACACAATAACAAAACTGTAGACCCCAGAAGATAACCACCAGATTCAAATCACAGAGAGGTCCCTTTTTATCTCTTTGCTTTCTTTCCCCAATTGTTTTTGGTTTTTTCATGAATGTACATATTTTTTTGGTTGCTTTGCTTTCTTTGTTTTTCAGTTTTTTCTTTCCCCCTTGTCTTCATCCACATTCTCTCAGAGCTTGGGTAATCTTCCTTTGTCCTTCCGCTTTATTTTTAATCTCTTTCTTTTCTTTTATTTCTTTATATTTTCCTCTTATCCCTTTTAAATATCCTCTCCTGAGTATAAAACCACTCAATTCAGTGGGTTCTTATTGTATAAAATATTCTGATTTTTTTAGATTTTGTTGTATAACTATAAAAGTTGTACCTATGGTTGAAGGTGACAAGTTAACAGTTACTGCAATTTGTTAAATTCTACATTGAGTTTGATATTATTATTATTACTGATTGCACTGCTTTAACCAAGATAATATGGTTTCAGTAATCAAGTGACCTTCCTTGTATGCCAACACCTAGATTGTCTGGGGGACATAAATAATACTACTGTCCACTACCAAAGATCTGGGTGTGGGGCCATACAGAATGTAACTTTTCAACCCTAATAAATAGAATAGGCAGGATTATGGCACAGACTCCAGGCCAAAAACAACCTGTGACAAGAAGACAACTCCAAAAAGTCATTTCATAAAGAAATCTCAAATTAGTAATAAAGTTTCTATCATAAGTAATTTACATGTCTCAATGCAGAACACAAATTTAAAAATGGAAAATTAAAAAACATGGAACCAAGATGCAAGACCAGAATGACAACTTATTCAAGGCAAATCCAGGGGGCATTGAAATAGAAAAAATCAAAATCTGCCCAGCTAAAATTTCTGAAATTGTGGCAGAAGAAATAACAAAGCAGATTAATAAGTCTGTAAAAAAAATCAGATATAACTACACAGATAACTAATGAGATGGCTACCATAATAAAGGACATAGTGAATCTAGACTATGTGCAGGCACAAAATAGAGGAGCTCAGAAAAGTGACAGAAACCATGAATGTCCAACACAAGAAAGAACTAGATGCCATAAAACAGATTCAAACAAATACTCAGGAGATTAAAATTTCTATTGAGAGAATACACAGAAGAATCAAACATTATGTAGAATGAAAAACCTCTTAAAAACAGCAAAGGCCATAGACCATGCTTAAATAAATGCAAAGGGATTGAAATTATCCTATGCTTATTATCTGATGATAGCACACTGAATTGGAAATTAATGGCAAAAGAATTTGCAAAACCTACATAAACACATGGAAATTAAATAACACCCTCCTGACCAACCAATGGGTTACAGATGATACTAAAGAAAAGATAAAGCAATATCTACAATTCAATGAAAATGCAGATACAATATACCAGAATCTTTGGGACACATTGAAAGCTGTTCTAAGAGGGACATATACAGCAATGAATTGTCACATCAGGGAAACAGAATGAGAACAAATAAACTACTTAATTCTGCACCTCAAGCTTTTAGAAAAAGAAGAACAAGTCAAATCCAAAGCTCATACAAGGGAGGAAACTATAAAGATCAGAGCAGAAATTAGTGCAATTTAGACTAAGAAAACAATACAAAGAATTAATGAATCAAAGAGTTGGTCCTTTGAGAGAATAAACAAAATTGATAAATCCCTAGCCAGCCTTATCAAGAAAGGAAAGAAGAAACCAAATTCATGCAATGAAGAATGAAAAGATCCTGTGGATATTCAGAAGATCATCAACACCTACTTTGAATATCTTTACTCACATAGGCTGGAAAACACAGAGGAAAGACAGATTCAGAGAAACATATGAATTACCAAAGCTGAATCAAGATGCTATAAAAATTTTGAATAACTCAGTATCACTTACTGAAACTGAAAACATAATTAAAAACTTACCAACAAAGAAAATTCCATAGATTCACAGCTGAATTCTACAAGAAATTTAGAGAAGATTTAACACCAATATTCCTCAGACTCTTTAATGAAATTGAAAGGGAAGCAATTCTCCATACTCATTCCTGAAGGCAAGAATTGCTCTGATACCAAAACCTGACAAAGAACCAAACAAAAAGGAAAACTATAGACCAATCTCACTAATGAACATCAATGCAAAAATTCTCAATAAAATACTAGCAAATAGAATGCAACAAATCATCAAGAAGATTATATGTCATGACCAAGTGAGGTTCATGCCAGGAATGCAAGGATGGTTCAACATATGCACATCAATAAATATAATACACCACATCAACAGAGTCAAGGACAAGTAACATGATCATCTCAATAGATGCAGAAAAAGCTTTTGATAAAGTTCAACTCTCATTCATGATAAAAACCCTACAGAAAATCAAAATAGATGGTCTCTACCTCAATCTGATAAAAGCCGTCTGTGACAAACTAACTGCCAATATCATACTAAATGGACAAAAACTGAAGCCTTTCACTCTAAAATCAGGAACAAAACAAGGATATCCACTATCACTACTCCTATTCAATATAGTTCTGGAAACATTAGATAGAGCAATTACCCAAGAGAGAGAAATAAAATAAGGATAGGAAAGAGAGAAGTTAAATTATCATTATTTGCAGATGACATGATACTCTACATAGAAGACCTCAAAAACTCTATCAAAAGACTACTAATAAGCAAATTCAGCAGTGTAGCTGGTTACAAAGTAAATACTCAAAAATCAATAGCATTCTTGTACACAAACAACAAACTCACTGAGAGAGAAATTATGGAAACAACATCTTTCACAATAGCATCCAAAAAAATGAAATACTTAGGAATCAATCTAATAAAGGATGTAAAAGACCTATACATTGAAAACTATTGTACTCTAAAAGAGGATATTGAAGAGGATGTCAGAAAATGGAATGATATCTCTTGCTCTTGGATAGGAAGAATCAACATAGTGAAAATGGCCATACTCCCAAAATTGTTACACATATTTAATGCAATTCCAATCAAAATATCATTAACATACCTCACAGAATTAGAGAAAACATTTCTCAAATTCGTTTGGAAATGGAAGAGACCTAGAAGAGCAAAGGCAATTCTGGAAAACAAAGGCAAGGCAGGAGGCATCACAATTCCTGACTTGAAATTATACTACAAAGCTACTGTGATAAAATAAGCAAGGTACTGGCAAAACAAAAACAAAAACAAAAACAGATCTGAGGATCAATGGAACAGACTAGAAGATGCAGACGCAGCTACAAAGTCATTCAGCCAATTCATCTTTGACAAAGGGGCTAAGCATGTTTACTGGAAGAAAGACAGCCTCTTTAATAAATGGTGCTAGAAAAATTGGCTTTCCACATGCTGAAGGCTAAAACAAGACCCATGTCTATGACCATGCACTAAAGTCAAAATGGATTAAAGAACTAAATATTAGAATAGAAACACTAAATCTACTGGAAGACAAGGTAGGTAGAAATCTAGATAACATAGGGGTAGGCAAAGAGTTCTTGAACAAAATGCAAACTGCATGGAAAGTACTTCAAAGAATCAACAACTGAGATCTTGTCTTATTAAAAAGCTTTTGTACTTCAAAAGAAATCACCATATAGCCGGACATGGTGGCAAATGCCTTTAATCCCAGCCCTTGGGAGGCTGAGGTAGAAGCATTGTGAGTTCAAGGCCGGCTTGGGCTACAATGTGAGTAAGGCTGGCCTGAACTACATAGTGCAACCCTGCCTCAAAAAATCAGGGCCGGGAGTTTGGCTCAGTGACTTAAGCGCCTTCCTGGCAGGCACGAGGTTGTGAGTTCAATTCCCGGTGCCACAAAAAATAAATAAATAAATAAGTAAAATAAAGAAATCACCAATAGAGTGAAAAGAAAACCACAGAATGGGACAAAATTTTAACCAACTGTCCCTCAGACATAGGACTCATATCTAGAACAAGAATTGAAAAACATTAGGCACCCCAAATTCAAAGACCCAATCCAAAACTGGACATCTGAGATGAATATACACTTCTCAAATGAAGAAATACAAATGACAAATAAATACATGAAGAAATGTTTAACATCATTGGTCACTCAAGAAATGCAAATTTAAAAAATAGTGAGATTCCATCTCACTCCAGAAAGAATGGCTCCCATCAAGAAATCAACCAATATCAAATGTTGGCAGGGCTGTGGGGAAAAAGGAACACTCTCCACTGTTGGTGAGAGTGTAGACTAGTACAACCACTGTGGAAATCAGTGTGCAGATTCCTCAAAAAACCAGGATTGGAAGTCCCATTCAATCCAGCTATTCCCCTCTGAGTATTTTCCCAGAAAAACTGAGAACATCATGCCACAGTGATATATGTGCACCCATATTTATAGCAAGACAATTAGTAATAGCTAAATCTTGGAAAAACCCAAATGCCCATCAACCATGGAATGGATAAATAAAATGTGCTATATTTATACAATGGAGTAGTACTTAACTATAAAGAAGGATAAACTTGAGGCTTTTATAGGTAAATGGAGGCAACTTGAGACCATATTCATAAGTGAAATAAATCAACCTCATATATGTAAATATTGTATTGTCTCCCAACTGTAAAAAAAAATTGAAAGAGTAATAAGAGCCAAAATGTACAATAGATATTGTGCTAATGAAAGGGGGAAAATGCACAAAAGGTGAAAAAGAAGGAAAAAGGTTATATGTAAATAGGTATACATATATATGTGTGTGTGTGTGTGT